>JAWWEW010000088.1:3849735-3880963 GCA_035583185.1 Anabacerthia variegaticeps | reverse complement strand
TCTACTTGCTTAAGCAAGTAGAATAGAATACAACATGACACTTTAAGAAAAACCTTCACAAGCCTAACATTTGGAAAACCTTTGCAACTTCTAGAATTTGATAAGCAAATTCTAGGTTTTTTTACCTTCATCACCTATTACACCCTGGTCAATGTAAAAACATACTAGCCAGTTAGAGACAGAAATCTTACAGTGCTTTAACATGAAAGGGTTAGTATTTTGTTCAAGAAATAATGTCTGATGGTCCCTGAAGTACTCCTTAAGTTTTCCCTGCCAAGAATTAAAAAGCTGATTTTTCCAGTCCCAAGTGTGTCTTCTTCTTTAAAATGTAAATTTTGGAAAACGGACAATTGTATATGTATTCGAGTGGCCATAGCTTGTTGTTTGCCACAACAAGAGACTGGAATGTTTGATCACCAGCCCATATTTTCCTGTGGTGTGTAAAGCTGAATATATGGAGGACTATGCCTGAGATCTGTACAACTGAACATCCATGAATTAAACATTGTGTATTAGGAAAAATTTATTTAACAAGTAAGTTAGCAGGCATTGGAACAGACTGCTCAGGGATGTAGTTGAGTCACCATTCTTGAAACTGTTTAAAAGACATGTAGACATGGCACTTACAGACGAGGTTTAGTGGTGGGCTTGTCATGTTAGGTTTGCAGATTGACTTGATTTAAAGAGATTTTCCAAACTAAGTGATTCCATGTTTCTGTGTTGGATGGGAAATAATGAGTAACATTTTTCTAGTCCCCACCTCTTTGACGCAGAAGCCTTCAGAGAACTATTGCATAGTTCAGCCTCTTTAACCCTGGCTCTTCCGAGTTGATTATCTGTTCAGTTTTTCCAAATTTCTGACCCTATTTTATGCTCTTCTGTGTACTTTTTTTCAGGTGTAAAAGCCATCTTTTGGGATAGACAGACCAGCACTGTGCTCAATATTCTAATTCAGATATTTAGTGAAATACTAATGTTTTACGGGTTGTTCTATATTCATCTAAGGATAAATCCTTATAGACTGTATGCCTTTTTTACTTGTTTGTAACTTATATCCAACCTATATTCATCCTTTCAGAAGGTAGGACCAATAGAATTTTTTTTCTGATTGTCACTGCTAGGGTTCTGATTTCAGTCTACAAAATAACTTCCTTGCTTCCACTTAATCTACTGTATTTACCCAAGTTGTTATTATTATACTTTCACTATATTTGATTTTACAAAGTTCTAACTGTTTTCATATACCATAATTTGGCAACTTGTCTTTTTTAACAATTGGCATATTTTCTGCTGTCTTCCATGCTGCTCTTAGAGGGGCTGATTTCAGCTGTACTTCAGTTCTCCGGGAACTTGTAGGTGAATACAAATTTGCTACTGTTTTATGGATGACTTCTATAGTCTTTTGTACTGAGACTTCAATTTGACACAGTTCCTCAGATTTGTCTGCCATAAAGAACATCTGCAGTATAGGACTTTCCCAACCTGTTCTGTAGTTAGCAGTAAGGCAATGAATTAGTGTGCTGTGTCTGCAATAACCTTATCCCCTTGAGTGTTTCTTTTATACTCTGATCATCCTCTGGCTTTATAAATCCACTGGCAGGCCCCCTGCTCCCATTCCTCTGCTTCTGTTATGTCTGAAAAAAATTATATAACTGTTCATATCTGTTTCAGTACAATTGTTCAGCACCATTTGGAATGAAAAGCCATTGTTAAATAATGACTATGTTCTCCTCTTTAAGACAAAAAGATCTCATAATAAATAAGCCTCAGATCTTTGTCTTCTCCAAGCAAAAATTAAAATTACATATATTCCTAAAAGCTTTTCTTTTGACTAAGCAGAAAAAAACCCCAAACAACTGTTTTCTTCTTGCACTGAAAATAAAAAAAAAGAAGCAATGCATAAGCGCAGTTTTTAAGTTTGTCTTTTACTTAGTTACTTTATTAATTAAAGAGTAGTGACCTTCTGACTGTCAGGAGCTGCCATACCTGCAATCATAAAAGGCTACAGCTTCTGCAGGGTTATTGTGGTTGCATGTTCAAATTTTGAATTACATATTTAAGTAGCAATTTTTATGTGATCGTGGAGTCTTAGTGTATTTCTATCTATTTAACTGTTTCAAGGAAACATGCACAATTATGCACAGATTTTGGCCATTGCTTTTAGAACTCTGGTCCTAGTTTGGAAGCTGAAGACTCTAAACTAGCTGTAACTATGTTTCCGCTTAAATGTCAACTCGATCTCAAATGTACTTCACACCAAAGAATGTCATTCTAGTAGTTACCAAACAACTGTCTAAAGATCTTCAGACATACTTCCAGCTCAAGAAATGACTGAGGAAATTTAATAGAAGAATGGTCAGTCACTATGAGATATTTCTGGGAGAAACACCAATAATTCATGATAGATACATAAGTATTCTTTTTATATGTGACAGTTCTGTGATATTTATTGGTCATCTTTTGACATAATTTCTGTCAAATGTCAGTATGTGCATGGAATGGACTAACTTCAAGTTAACACTAGCACCTGCCCCAGTGCCAGCCTTCTCATTCTGCTGGATTTCCTGTGTGTAGGTGTTCTGTAGAAAACCTTTACATGAATTTATATGAACCTCATATGTCTAACTCCTTTGCTATTTTGCGTGTAGAAACCCTGCTGAGCTCTGTGCAAGCGCCATGAGTAGAGTGCTTTCACTGTTTCGACACTGTTGTAGGCAGATGTGACAGCTGAGTGGGAGATGCTCCCCCTTTCACCCCCCCATTCACGTTCCCTGAGATGCCCCAGACAGAGCCACACAGAAACCACAGGAGGGGAAGCAGAGAGAGAGTTTATTAACATAGCTGGGGTGTATATATAGGTTTTAGGGGAATCCAAATTACTACCAATAGAAATCAAGGGATAAATGACCAATGGGAAAGGGTTAACTAAGGGCCAATAGAGAAACTTAAACAGACACCTTCAAGGACGAATTCCCTGGTGCTTAGCTACATAGATAAAGGGTGTTTCAAGGGGTCTTGGGAAGAAGAAGGATGACTAAGTAAAAAAGACAAAGAATCCATTTTATAACACAGTAAAAGCTTCAGTTTTTAAAGCACTTTGGCTGGTTTCTTCATTTTCTTAAGAGACCCTTTTTGGACATGATTTTTCCCATTTCTGATACTGTACATTCTCTGCCACAGGTAGATCTCTGCTTCATGGTTTCTTTAAGAGGGTTTATTCTAGTTCACATTCTCTCTCATACTTGAAAAAAGTCTGCCTGAAGAATTTCCAGTTCTATACAGAGATTTTGAAATACAGTATCTGGAAATAGCTTTTTTCATATGTCAAAAGAAAAGCTTTCTTCCGCCTCCAGCATTATCATACATTGTTTTTTTGAAGTAAATCAGAGAATAGAGAATGTATTATGAGAATCTAGTTTTAAAGTTAAATTTGTAGAAGACTCTACAGATGTTGAGTTTATGGTAACTCAGCTTTGCTTCCCTTCTTTGTTGGATTTTTTAACACAGATACTTCCTCCAACATGTTTTTCTTTTATACTGTGCACATTAAGTAAACACAGAGATAAATAATTGTGGTTAATAGATTATTATCTGTTCAGGAATGTTTTATTTATTTCCAAAAGTTATTTTCTAAGCTTTTTTCTCAACTTTGTCCGTCTGGAGGTTGGTGCCTTGGAACAGGCAATGCTGGATGCTTTAGTGATGGACCGTGTGGATTTTGTGAAGCTGTTAATAGAGCACGGAGTGAACATGCACCGTTTTCTTACCATATCTCGTTTAGAAGAACTCTACAATACAGTGAGTATTTGGAATTCCAGTGTACTACCGGATAAGAAAGATAAGGAAACCTGGAAACAATGCTGTTTTTCTTAAGAGATCTGATAGGTAGGCCACATTTTTTATGAAGGATTTTTGGGGAAGAAAAAAAAAATAAGAAAATTAAGGGATTTTGCTAATTTTTGATTGTAATGTAGGATTTTTGGATTGGTGTACCAGCTAATTATTTTTGATTCATTGTCATGAACCAGACTGAGTACTCACAGGAAGCTCATGAGAAATATGTTCAGATTTAAATCCAGTATGTGATACATTCTCACCTTCTGAAAATATGTTGTCTAGACCAAAGCTATACCAGCTTCTTTCTAGAGTATGTCATAATTTAACATGGTAGAGGTGTTGCAGATTGATGTTGAAATATTTTTGAAGAGACATGATGGGAGAGCTTGAATTACAGTAGCTTATTCTGAAGAGTTTTTTAGCTGCTTTCTTTTACTGTATTGATTTTCTAATGTAGAATGATGTTTGTTTACTGTATTTTCTTTTCACACTGCAGAAACAAGGACCATCAAATCTACTTTTACATCACCTAGTTCAAGATGTGAAACAGGTAACAGACATAGGAAAGGCTGGGAAGCAAAAATGGTAGCTTATAACTTCAGTGTCCACTGCCACAATGCTGTTAGATAATACAGGGGAATTTTAGGAATAGAAGTGACGGATTCATTATTATAGTCCTATATCTGCTAAATGCTTTTATCTTAATCCCCACTGATCCCTTAAGCAATTAATTAACACACTACTACTGAGGCTCCCAAGGGTCAGGTACTTTAATTTCCAAACCAAGCAGTTCATGTAGATCAGATTCTCTTTCTCAGATTACTAAAGTGACATTATGAAGTGATTGTACAAAAGACTTAGTAAATTAGTGCAATAATTATGCTCATTGTTTTAAGGTTTTCTTTTTTCCCCCTAAAGCTAGAATAATCTTTTCTTTTTGAGCAATAACAAAAAGATACTGTGACGAGATATATTTTAATGTGCTGCATTGCCTAGGAGGACAGAAAGTGGCAGTAGCTGACTACTGCATGGAGCACTGGCTCCATTAGTAGTTCAGTGGTAGCTTTGTTATTTATATACAACATTAATTTATTTCATGCTTCTGTTACCTATTGTACCTCACAGCACTGTTGAGCCAGGAAGGTATGAGCAGCTCTTTAAGCATTTAGGCTTCACTGCAGGGGATTCTGAGATCTAAAACTAGATTAATTGGATAACTCTTTCCAGGGTATGAATGCTAAGATAAAATGAAATGTTAAGTCCAGCTGTTTGGAGAGTTGTCTTGAATTTGTGGTATGATTTTGTTATTGTGGACGATTCTCATGTCAGTCTCACGTATTGTTCTTTAGATAGACGTAGGGATAGATGGTCTCCATAACAAATTATTTTTTGGGTTTTCCCATATTGATGAACATATTCAAGGTCTGAATTATGCGATATATCTGGAAGAGCTCAGTGTTGACAAAAGCATCTAACTTTTCCAGGCTGAAAAATTCTGTCTTCCTCACTAACACCAAAGTGGTTGATATGACCCCTCCCTTAAAATCCATGCCCTGTATATATCTCAGGACACTTTGAGAAAACTCAGTGTGTGATCTAAAGAGAAGCTTTTGGCACTTAATATGTAATAATGGAATTCATATAAAAATATCCTGTGCAGTTTCAAAACGTTCTATGCCGTTGTGTAAGCTAAATTTACTTGGGATCTGCACACAGGTCTAAATGCTGAAAAGCCTTTTTCACCTGACCTTCTGTAATTATTCATAAGTGCTCAGTGAACGGGTTGTGCAGTTGCGGTCAAATATGGTGACACAGGAGGTGTGACAGTCACCAAAATGTTGTGATCCTGGATTTCAGAATATTTTCTACATTAGTGTGACCAGTGTCGATGCTGCTACATTGGAATGGAGATACGTTGCAGTCTGCTCTGATTACGTAAAATATGGAGCCTAGCGCAAAGAAGTACCTACAAATATAGGTAGTCAGAACTATTGACCTAACTAACTCTCAAAGACAGAGGTGACAAGCTCCATTCTGTGAGACATGCTTTTGCCCCAGAATGCTCAACGTGTTGAAGTCTTCTGTTATTTAAGGTTCAGTGGCCTTAACTGACTGTACAGAGGCTTGCTACTGAAGTCTATTGTAAAAACCCTCAGCCCAGAAGAAAAAGACTTTTCAGTCTGAGAGGCATATACTGCTAGGAATACATATAGTCTCAGATCCCATTTATGTACAAGCCCATTTTTCACTTCAAAGAGTTGCAGTTTAAGGTTTTACCAATAATTTTTAAAATCTGTATGGAAGCTAATCTTGTTCTTCAGAGAATTCATCACAAACCTTCGGTCTGGGAAGGACAGTGGAGGTAAGCTGGGCAGTGGTGCTTTGCACAGAAATGTTGAAAGACTCAGAAGGTAGAGCTAATCCAGGTACAGCTGCTGTCCTAGTTGACAAGACAGTCTGAGCCTCTACAGGCTCTTTCTGGTCTCCAGGAATTACTCTGCAACGTCAAAGTCATCCTTCATCTACTTCTTCATTTTTAATTAAGGAACAAACTTAATGACCAAATAACACCATGCTAGTTTTCTCTTGTTATGAGAAGAATATTTTTGTCTGTCTCCTCTGTTCCTGATTGTTCTGAAGAATGATTACCCTCACTGTTGAATGCAGCTGGGCTTGTGGTTATTGCAATATATGTCCCTATGCAATGTGCATAGACATCACATTTTTCAGGCTGTAAATGGGTTGTGCCTATGTTCTCTTTTCTAGGGGAGTTTCATATGCCTAGTGAATGTGTACAGTTTCCTGACAGGTGCAGAAGCTCTCAGATACACATTTTTTCAGACTACCCCTTAGTAGGGCTCTGACATAGTTGAGCATTGCATGTAATGAAATGCAATCATGAAATGTTTGTACCATTTGGTGTTTCAGAACACCCTTTCTTTGGATTACAAGATATCACTGATTGATATTGGACTAGTGATAGAGTACCTTCTTGGTGGAGCTTATCGGAGCAGCTACACAAGGAAGCATTTCCGAATTCGCTACAATGATCTCTGCAGAAAACATAAGGTAACTTCTTTGAAATTACTACCACTGGTCACCAAGAAAGCCAAAATGTGACAACTGAAAATAGCTCAGGTGGTTTGCCTGACAGGCATCAGTTCAATGTATGTCAGGCTTGTCTGTTTTATGAATCTCTTTGCCAGCTGTGAGGAGGTTGCAAATAAAACGGACAAATCCCCAAGTCTACCAGTGATTGTTACATTAACTGTTAATTCAGTAAATTTAGTTTTGTGTCCAGTAGCTGGGTTGTGTTTTCTGTCTGTCGTCCATCAGAAAAGATCATCAAGACTGTGTCAAACAAAATTTTCTCTTTTTTGAAGCAGTTGCATATTTCTTTTCTTGCAGCTTGAACTGCAGCACCGAAATACTGAATTCCACATGCCTTGAGCTAGACTTAGGCCATGTCATCATTTTCTCTGTTGATTTTCCAAAACCAGTAACTTACAAGCGACCTAAAACCTAAACTTCTCAATAAATTAGCTGAATATCATTCCCAACGTCACTGCATAAGAATTCTGCCCAGTTTTTGGAGTAGAACTGGACTTTGATTGAAATAGTTCTGTATGTTAAAAAACAGACAACAATACCCTATCATCTCAATGAACTGCTTTCATGACTAAGAGGAGAACCTCAGGATGATCAGAGAAAATGAGACAAATAATGAAAACTGTTACTTGGAGGGAATAGAAACACAAAGCTTCCTGTGTGTCACTGGTTTAATACAATACTTAAAAAAAGATATCTGAGGAGTTACAACACTTTTCACTGTTTTTGATTAAATATGACCTCAACAGGAATGGGTGAAACCATATAATCATATACCTAGGTACTACAGGGAAGAACATTAGTGATTCAGCTGGTAACATTCTTCTGTCTGAGTCAACACACAACAAAATTTACAGGGCTGCTAGAAGTTCAGAGGAAATGATCAGCAAAATCTTCAGAGACTTCTGTTTTTCAAAGGACTTAAGGCATTTTATAAAAAGGTCGGCACTTAGAAGAGCTTCCAGCTGGATGATTTCAGCCTGGTGCAAGCCCAGTTGTTGTTTTAATTGCTGGATTCTATTTGGAAAATCAGTATTTTGAATTCAGAGTTTTGGAAAAATAAATATATATTTTTTTTAACCAAGGTGTAAAACAGGCTGTTTTTTTCCCTTACAGTATAAGCTCCAATGGTAGTTATGTTGTTACCTCACTATTTTTTTAATAACATCAGTTTCTACATGCATTATTGCGGTCAGAAAGTACATGCATGTATCATATCTACAGGCACATATTTGTATCTAATTTGCAATTCTCTCCTTGTGGTATGCCTTTGGATCTAGAGAGTGGTCTCCAGCTTTTCCCAGAGCCTGTCTCATTTCTTTCATCAGAGTAATCGGATGGATAGTGGAATGGAATCTACTGAAAGTACTTTGCATTCTCAGTTCTTCAGAACAGCACAGCCTTACAAATACAAGGTAATATAATCGCTTACTTCAGACTTTGCTTAGGATGTATTAGGCTGCTAATAATTTTATTGACAGATTTTAGACATAGGTTGGTCAGGCTGTTAATTTTCATAATTCTACTTAAATTGCAGTGGAAGCAGTGCTTTACTGCACACTGGCCATGAGGTACAGGTCTTGCAGTTTTAAGGGTGAAATCAAGCTCAGACTCGTGTTGTTAAAATTTTTTAACTTCAATCGATCATTAGTTGCTAAGGGTTTTCATTCACTAAAATGTAGTATCACCAAATTTCTGAACATCCAGCATGGGTGAAAACTCTTATTTGGAAGGAACAGGAGATCTCTGACTTTCCTGATGTTATCTCATGATTGCTTATTAAAATGCTAGAGTAAGCCTGCTAAGAAGAGGTACATTTTGAACATCTGGAAAATGAGGACAGAGTATTTTCCTCCAAAGAAAGAATAAAAAAAGAGCAAAGATTGCCATTCATATCTGTCTGTCTATCTACCTGACAGACGAAACATAAAGTAGCATGAATTTAAATGGCTGTGTTGAAATTAGTCTGAGCCAAAATAACCACTTATAGCACTGAGACTACCTCATTTATATTAGTAAGATTTTTTTTCTCTACCTTTCATGGAGAAATATCCAGATGTGAATGTATGGCAAGTTTACAAGTGTGACAGACAGTAAAATTGTCTGTAAGTACCACCAGTCTATGGCGTATGTTTTAGTCTACTGTTTGCTTTTGTTTTTCCTTCTGTCATGACACAACTATAAAAAGATTGAAAGGAGGATCTTGGTGTCACAGGATTTGAAGACCACCCAACACCATGGAAAGGGAAGCTATAAATGGCACGGATTTAGAGCAAGAGGATTTTTCCTTCACTATTTTTACCATATTCCTAGCATTGGTAATCTGAATGTGATCCTAGCTGTCATTTATGACATATACATATATATATATATATGTGTGTGTGTGTGTGTGTGTGTGTGTGTGTGTATATAGCTATCAGTTTGCTACTTGAAATTCAGATTTGTGTGCAGTTTTATTCTTCTGAATCTGAACCTCAACAATTCACTGGCATTTTTTGTTTGTTTGTTTTTTCTCCCTAAACAAACTTTTAGGAAAGATCCAGTGCTTTCCATAAGTGTAAGAAGAAATCAAAAGAGGACATAAACTCTGCAGAGAATTATGAGTCAACTGGCTTTATCTACCCCTATAATGACCTCCTTGTTTGGGCAGTATTAATGAAAAGACAGAAGATGGCAAGGTTTTTCTGGCAGCATGGAGAGGAAGCCATGGTCAAGGCTGTTGTGGCTTGTAAACTCTACAGAGCAATGGCACATGAAGCTAAACAGAGCAACATGGTGGATGACACTTCAGAAGAACTCAAGAAGTATTCAAAGTATGAGTTCTCCCTTCACTTTAAAGTTTTGCAGTGCTTAAAATGGTTACGTATTTTCCTAATCCACTAAGAGTTTATAGGGTTAGTGATGCCATGGACTGTGGAGTATAAAAAGAAGACTTTCAGGATCTATGTACTGGTGTGCAGTCTGGTTGAGAGTAAAAAGAAAGCTATTTGTATATTCCCTAGATGCATATTTAAAAATTAAAATTTAGGTGAGTAATGCATGGCTCGCTGTCTGCTAAATGGTCAAGTGAAGGGCCGAAATTTCCCTTACAGCTTCCCTTGTAGTTCAATTTGTTAAAAAGCCATATGGTGCATAGGTGTTTGGCTTTTCTAACCTATAATAAGTAGTAATGAACAAACTAATATCATTGCTTAAGTCCTGCTTTGTGTAAGACTAAATGTAAAAATGTATCCTGAAATACCTGAGCAAATGAAAAGAGAAGTAGATCAAGGCTTTTCTTCAAGTTTGTAATTTGCAGTTAGTGTTTTCTGGTAGTTTTTTTGTGTTAGTAATATATTTCATGCTCTGTAGACTTCATGCCTGAGATTCAAATACAATAAAATGTACTGCCTTCTTATGTATGCAGCTCCAAAGCTTAATTTGAAGGAAGGGATGTACTTTCCTTCCCTACAGGGATGTTTTAAAGCCAGTCTAAAAGAAGAGACTTTTGCAACTGCCTGCAATGCTTGCCCACAGTGGTTATGAATCTATTGAAGGATGTACACAAAACTTTGTAGAATCTGTTTGGATCACTGAGAGAGATTAGGAAAAAAACAAATAAAAAATTAGAAATCAGGATGATCCTATACCTTGTGATTAGAAGTAAATAGCTAGGTTTACTCCCTCAAATGCTTTTCACTATATATATTGATAAAGCAGTGAGAAAAATGGGAGCAGACATACTTACTGAGATTCTAGGAGAACTTTAGTTGGCAGAGTATTCACACCAACCTCTTTGTGGCAGTGATTCTGAGTGGATAGGTCCCTGCTAATTAAGACTGTTAATTCTTTTCTGCTTTAGGGAATTCGGCCAGCTTGCCTTAGATGTGCTGGACAAAGCATTCAGACAAAATGAGCAGATGGCCATGAAATTGCTGACCTATGAACTGAAAAACTGGAGCAACTCAACCTGTTTAAAACTAGCAGTATCTGTAGGCCTGCGGCCTTTTGTATCCCATACGTGCACACAGATGCTGCTGACTGATATGTGGATGGGACGCCTGAAGATGCGGAAGAACTCCTGGTTTAAGGTAACATCACTCTAACTAGCTTTTTCTGAGCATTTAGAAGATCTTTAGATGCTTTATGCATGTATTTGAATGTGCACGTCTGGGACCAGTATTGTAAGCATCCCCAGATATCATAGCACTCTTCAAAGCCACAAAACAGGCAAGAGCAATACACTTCTTCAGAGTCTGTCAAAATGCAATACAGAGATTCCCAGCACCAGTGGCTCTCTCCCAGGCCAGTGGAATTGCACTGGGTTTGTACTGATATCATGCATGGCTGACTGTAACCTCAGGTCTATGGAGGAACTAATTTCTGCTGAATTAATTTCCTGAATCTTGTGTCTCCTTTTTAGGTCATTATGAGTATTCTCCTGCCTCCCACCATCTTGATGCTGGAGTTTAAAAGCAAGGCAGAAATGTCTCATGTACCTCAGTCTCAAGACTTCCACCAGTTTACATGGTATCATGGGGATCAGAGCCAAATCAGCTCTAAAGATACTTTGTCTCTGGTTAGTCTGTGATGATCATCATTTGAGTATCTGTTTATTTGTTTACTACAGTATAATTTTAAGGAGTGAAAAGATAGTCATCAGGTGGAAGTGCTGAAGCCCATTTCTCAAGACATAGGAGTTAGATCCCTGATTTGGATATGAACTGAAGTGAACTTGGGCAAGTCACTTCATCTGTCCTGAATGTCACTTCTTTACTGGTCATAATGAGAAAATCCTTTCCAACCTCACACAAATATATTGAGATTATACTTAGTTGCAAGTCTTTTAGGGCACAAAGTCTATTCCAGCTGCAGATAAATACCAATGCAATCTTGAACACCAACGTAATCTTGTGTACCAAATAAGATAAGAAAGATTTCATATCATACACAAAATCACAACTATAAAATATAATTCAGGTTGCCCAGGTGGGCAGGGAAGCAGCAGAACTGAAGCAGTCCAGGTCTCATCCTTTCCATCTCACTCCTTGTTCCCGTTCTGCGTGAGCAGTGGCCAGTGCTCTGCATCTTAGCTGCTGCCTCTCCCAATTTCCATAAGTGTTCAGTCTGAGCTAGACATGGACAGACATGGAGAATTTCCATCCAAAAGGGTAAATGTTGGTGAGGTGTTAACCCATGAAAACATGATTGTTAAATGAGAGCTGTGAAGCAAACATTTTTGTCCTCTGCTCACCTTAAAGCAGATAAACATTGTAGTTTACTTGGGACCTTCTCTACTAACTTTCAATATGTGTACAATAAAAAAGGGAAGATTGTTTTTGAGGGTTTTTGCAACAGAATAGTAGACCTGTTGTTGTCACACTCACGTTTTCTCTCTTTGATGCAGAAAAGTGCTCAAAGTCATTGTCTTCTGTGGTTTCTGTCTAACCTAGTTCAAAAATTATGTTTATAGGGTTTGGTAACAGCTATTATAGAGAGGACAGGCCAGTTGTAATTATTTGAGGTAGGACCCCCCCTGCAGTCTGCAGAAGGCAGCAGAAAAATGTGTATAAGCACTTTTCTGGTCTGCTTAAGATAGGGCTGCTTCCTTCCTGCACTAGCAACAAGCTTAACTTTTGATTTTATCTATTAGAGAGTGTTGTTTAAAGTCTGAGCTACTGATTTTTCTTAAATAATCTTATATGACATAATACAAAAAAATACACAATTTTGACAGTGCACATGTGCCATATAGAGCATCTTTCATAAACAGTTATGAGTTCCAATAACCTGCTGCAGCTGGAAATTGCACTCTTTCATGAGATGAATTCTCTCCTTCACCTTGGAAGATCTGATATTAACACACTGAGATGATTCTGTGTATTAAATTCACTGGTTTGGCCCTTTTCCCACTCTATTGTGACGCAAAAATCAGTTTTCCCCTGATAACTCAAGGGAACATTATGTTATAGGGATAAATAAATTACACTGTAGATATCTAGTAACAGTAAGTTTTAGCATTGATACTAGCCAAGGCAATTGGCCAGCACTGAACAAGTTAATTTGCTTCCCTCAGCCTTGACCAGCTATTACCTATTCATAGTTTGAACCAGTAACCTTGGCATTATTAGCACCACTGTCTAACCAACCGAGCAGAGTACGCGTGTATCACTCAGCCCGCTCTCCTTCATCACTGAAAACTCCTTTAAGCAACTTCTGGTTTTGTCAGTTGTCTGCAGCTTTTTTTACATTTCATCAAAAATCAACCTTTCAGAGGCATATTTGAAAAAGAGTCAAATTGTGACTACAAAATGAAGTATGTTTGCTTTTTTATGTGTTAGTTTGTTTTCATTTTACTGTAGAAAATACAGAAATTATTAGTGTTTTTTTATAGGCAGATCTTTGTAAGAGAATAGTTATTTCAACCTCATCTTCTAATCAGACAGCAAATACATCAAAAATAGCAATAAGATTCTGTATTTAGAATTTTACTGTCTTGACTTTTTCTGTGCAGCTGTATACATGAGGCAGAAATATTCTGCTCTTTCCTTTTTTCAGAATGTGATCACAGTTGTTAGTGAAGGTCTAGCTAATACAGTTATGTTGAAGAGGACTTGTTATTTATATGCATCTCACAACTGGGAAAAATGAGACATAGAGTGATTACTCAAAGATACTCAAAGAAATGTATGGCAGAATTAGGAGTGGACTCAGGTCTGCTGACACTATTTGCAGTCATAAGATCAAATTGTAAATTAATATTACTAGGGGAAAAGTGTTCATGGTAATTATTGCAAATGAGATAGTTGTAGCCAGACAAAAGCAAGCTACAGTAATGGTTTAGACCAGAGCAAAGTTTAGACATCTGTGTCTGTCTTCCCTCTAAACCAACAGTGCCTTTGATATCATGTACCATTGTTTCTTACTTTTGAAATGCTGTTTTCTTTTAAAGAAGGATTATGATGTGGAAAAGTTTGCGCAGAAGTCTGGTGAAAGCCAAGTAGATGGTGGACAAGGAAACCTACCTGGCACTAGAAAAATCTATGAATTCTACAATGCACCAATTGTCAAGTTCTGGTTTCACACGGTTAGTCATCACTGTAGAACTTGGACTTACTAATCTTTCCTTTCATCTTTCAAATGCCACTTAATTCTGATTTTACTTTGTCTAGCATAGATTTGCAGTCTCTTACTGGTAGGATAGGAAGATACTTGAATATTTCTCTGAAAATTAAGTGGAAAGATTTTCTACTAAAATCATCTAAGTGCATTAAAACAAACACCAAAAAGGCAACAGAGAAGGAACTAAATCAAAACTCAAGCATGGTTTTTTTAGAGTGGTCAGTTGCATATGTAGAGAGAGATTTGAAGCTGGCCTTAAAATACCTTTAATACCTCATTCATATCCGTTTCCTTAGGAAGTGTTTCTGAAAGAGTTAATCTATAGGAGGTCTTTTGCTACAGAAAAGTATGCATTTATTAAATCAATTTTAGTAACCCTGTGTCAGTAGAGCTCAGGAAGTTTAAGATCAGGCTGCCCATTGGGTCAGACCACCAGGTGCATAAACTTTTACTCCTTTAACAGGCTGTGCTTAACCACTTTATAGGTTGTTAATCTATTGTGTAAGATACAGTTATAGCCTGTTCTTGTACCTTTAAAATATTTGTTTTCCACATCATGTTGTTCTTCCTGGGTTCTGGAAGGCACTGATTAACCAGTAGTGATTTATATGACCTTGAAAATTGTTACCTCCAACAGAAGGTTAGGATGAAAGCATACTACTGCCTTCACATTCAAGAAATAATGTGCAGATCACAGAACAGAATCATAGAATAGTTAGGGTTGGAAGGGACCTCTAGAGTTCATTCTGTCCAACATCCAGGACAAAGTAGTCTCATAAATGGGGTTGGAGCCTGGGTGAACATGTGCCACAATAGTTTATCTTCTGCTCCTTCCTATTTTTTCAGCACTAAGGTACCAATTTCCAAATGATGCTTAAGGATATTCACATAAAAACAAAGTGAAGTAAAACAAAACTTTGGAGAACTAGAATAAAGATTTTGGACTAAAAAATCTGACAGTGCCCCAGTAGTTTGAATACATATATTCAGGTTAATCACTTGTTGCTATGTTTTCAGAAATTTGTTGGAGATTTTTGTGCAAATGGATTATATACCCCTTCTTTTGTAGATGTCATACCTGGCATTCCTCATGCTCTTCACGTACACTGTGTTGGTGAAGATGGGACCAAGACCAAGTGTGCAAGAATGGCTTGTTATTATTTATATTTTCACCACTGCTATTGAAAAAGTCAGGGAGGTAAGCTTTTCCTTTCACACTTCTCATCTGTAGAGGTTATATTATAACCCAGAGAATACCATAATTTGAAGAATGCCAAATCCTGCATTATTTTTCTAGAGAATTTAGCAGAGGAGAAATTGGACAGGGAATTTATTTATTAGAAGACTTTTATTTGAAGACCAGTGGTTGGGGCTTGAAAATTTTGTCCTTAATTCTCTACTTTTCTATGTAGAGCTGGTGGCAATGTGCAGATCTCTTGAGAGTGACTATGCTGAAAGGAGATTTGGAGCCTTGATGTAGGCACGTTTCTTAACTTTTTTGAGTGGACAATTAGATTTCTAATAATGAAAATGGGATTTCTCTTTAGATATTTAACCTGAGTATGGACATTGTTATGAATTAATAGGTTTTATGCATAGCAAAATCTAGGGCTCTCTCTCAAGTCTATCTGACCTTCTATAAATGAACTTGGATAAAAAACACCATCAACTTTTAATGCTGGATATGTTGAGCACAGAAAAATGATATTCCAATCAAAATTGTTTGAAATTATTTGCAGTTGATTAGACCAAAGCTTCTGTACACAACTTGCTTTCCAAACCTGAGTTTGGGGACAAATGCAGCTATGTATTTCCCAAATTATTTTATCTGAGCCAACTTATTTTTCCTGTAAAATCAGCAGATAGTAAACAATAGCAATGTGAATTGTCTTTTGTGTGGCATTTGAAATGCTGTACTTGCAGAGGAATAAAACTACAAAAAACCAGCCACAGTTCTGAGTGAAGTTAATGTAGATCACTCAGAAGACTGTGACATTAGTATGAGGGAGGTGAAGGATTTCAAGGGGCAGCACAAATGCTGGAAATATATTCAAGATTAGATAAACTTGCAAGTTCTCTGTCTGCATGAGATAGTTTTGAAAAAAATAACTTTAGAATTCTCTCATTGAGAAAAACATTGAATGTAAAATAGCAAGCACTTTTGAAATCATGTTGTGCCCTTGCATCATCTCAGTGGTGCTACAGTAGAAACATCAGCTCTTCTTTCTAGCATTATCATTCATGGGACAGTTTGAAATTGATGTTCTGGTTCTGCTCTGTTGGCAAAGACTTTGTAGAACACTTTGACTTACACATGCAGCTGTTTAGCCGCTGAGGGGCTTGTTATATATAACTGCAAACCTCTATTTCTCTAGATTGTATCAACTAATTGTTAAAGCTTTGGGCCCTGATCCTGCAACCACTTACTCATGTGAGTTAGTCCAGGTCACTTGTGTACATTAATGTGTTTCTATGCATAACTTCTTGCAAGTTCAGGGCATAACATTTCAAAATCTCTCCATTGCTTGGTACTTACCAGAATGAGCTTACATAGCACTACTTAATTTGCCTTACTTGCGGCAATGTGCAAAGGTTTTATTTACAGCCTCCCAGAGATTCCACTTCACACATTTGCTCAGTGAAGCTTAAAATCCCTTTGAGGCACCTCACAGTTCTAGGAATGAATATTTCATTCTCTACCTTGCTAGTTGCCAGCACTCCTTTTTTTTTTTTTTTAATATATGTCCTTGGTGGAATGCAAGGATCTTTCTTTATATTTTCGGTCTGAAATAAAAGGCATTAGTTATTTTTCCATCAGGAAGGTTAGGCTGGTAGTTTCCATGACTTAGAAGTTTATGAAAAGGCTGCTGCAGGTCATTACTCTAGAAAACGCTGGTTAATTTATAATGATACTTATGCATAGCAACTCTATACTGGTTGCTCTCTTCCACTGCGGTATGTGCCATTTAGAGAATGGATTCAGTCTCAAAATCTGTTTTTCCTTAGGAAGAGCTATTTCATGGGGCATACTTGAGCAATATGACACTATAGATTAAGTACAAACCTCAACTGATCATGAATGGCAATATTCAGTAAATGCCTGAAACAGAAACAAAGAAAAGGGAGGGGATGGGGCAGGGGGGGGAGAATGATACATTCTCAAATATACCAAAATAGTTCCGACAGAAAAGATTAAATAAGGTATCTGTGACTTAAATGGCATTTCATTGTAGGCTTTTTTGATGTTCTACTCCTCAGGTATTTATCTCAGAACCTGGAAAATTCTGCCAAAAAGTGAAAGTGTGGATTTATGAGTACTGGAATTTTACTGATTCTATAGCTATCATCCTGTTTATGATTGGTTTTGGTTTGCGCTGGTCCAACCCCCCCTTTCAAACTGCAGGGAGGCTACTTTACTGCTTGGATATTATATTTTGGTATATTCGGCTCCTTGATCTTTTTGCTGTGAACCAGCATGCTGGCCCATACCTGACAATGATTGGGAAAATGGTAAGTATAGTGCTTTGGAGCAATATTTTTGTAGTTAAGGCATATATTCAGGAACATGTAAAGCTGAGAAGTGATAGAAAAGAATGATGGTCAAAGGAGAGGTCACCTAATAATTCATAGTGATTGTATTCCCTGAAAATAGTGATGACTTCTGTTTGTAAGTTGAACATAATCAGATTTAATTTTTCTTTAATTTATTAATTACTTGAAGTTATTCACAAAAGCCATTTTTACTTTATTCCTTAAGAGAAGGATTGAATTTGAGTTAATTTTCTGATCCAGCTTGCTTACAGAAGAAGTCACTACCTCTTGCAGATGGGCTGTCTAGTATAGATTATTCCCCTAGTTCTTGGAAACAGTTTCATTATTATTTTACTTGTTGATGAAAATAATTAAATCCCATTTTATTTGGCATAATTTCTCTGAGATCAAAGTTATTTTTTTTTCTCTTTTGGTATAAGAACTGCTGCTGGACTGCTGCCTGGTCTAGAGGGACAATTTCCCACTGCAATGTCCCTTCATTACTGGGGACTACCTTCTCAACATGCTTACTTTTTTTCTTACATGGTAATTCCAATTCAGTGTTAGAAGGCAAAGTAATTTTCACTGCTCTTCCTTTCTCTCAATTTGAAAGAAGCACCACTGAGGAAAATCACCATCGTAGGGTCTCTGCATTTTCAACTCTTGCTTAAGATCTAAGAGGGATGTGAGAAACAAGTAAGACTTGTGGTTTTTTTGGTCCAGGATCATTTTAACCTCTACAAAATGCTCATGTAGTCCAGGTCATTTAACTAAAATATTTTATTTCCTCCAACTTCTTAGATTATTACCCCTGTTTTATATTCTGATTTGCAGAGACAGATTTCCCTAAAGTGTGCGTTTCTTTGATATATAATTAATACAACTAATTCTTTCACCCAAACATCTCTTCCAGACAGCAAATATGTTCTACATTGTGATCATGATGGCCATAGTTCTGCTGAGTTTTGGGGTGTCACGAAAGGCAATTCTTTCACCAGAGGAGCCTCCTTCTTGGACTCTGGCACGAGATACTGTATTTCAGCCCTACTGGATGATGTTTGGTGAGGTCTATGCTGGAGAAATAGATGGTAGGTAATTTTCACTATACAGTTCAAAGCTTAAATTTAATACAGGCAGGAAGATGCCCACTTTGGGCTGCTAGAGTTTTGGCTACTTATTGAACCTGTTCTTTCTCAAACAATTCTGATTCCAGCAAATATATGTCCTTAATGAGTAATACTGCATAAATAAAGTTGAGAATGTTAGCTTCTTTGTTAAAAATAAAGATTAAGCTCTAAAACTTTCAAATTTAGTGTTTCAAATTAAAACACTAAGTATATTGCAAATCTCAGAGCAAAGCATGTAGGAACTGATAGTTAGCTGACTCATAGTCAGAGGATCTGGCAGTGAAATGAATTTCCAGTCAGGTGAATACAATGCGACTGAACTTTTGGAGAAAAGACTACAAAGTTGCCTTAAAGGAATTAAACATTAAGGGGTGGGGGTGCTAGAGGGGGAGGACGGGAAGACGGGAAAGGGGGAGAAAGAAGTTACCTGTCGTATTTCTTGAACAGATAAACTGTGTGAATATAGGAGAAATAGAACAAATCTATGTAAATAGGAAAACCACTGTATCTCAATTAATGGTTTGAACCTGTCTCAGTAAGACAGAAGAATCAGGCACTCCAGGAGGTATTTTAGCATTACTTATGGAAGGCACTCTCATGATACTGCATGATGGGTACAAGTAAAACAGTCCCTAAAATAGAAAAATAGGTATGCAAGTAGATACGTATATTTAAGATACATAATTTAGCATAGATCCAATTCATTAAAACAATTTAAAATATTCCATTCATTATTACTACTGAAACAGTCACATGATGACTATGTATTTTGCTTATATAAGTCAAAATTCTTTTAATGAAAGCACATTGTTAAGTTTCACAGTTTAGTCTGCATAATCACTTATTAAAGCTAAACCTTTAGAAATGTGATACTTTCCAATAAAGCTATGATTTCTTCAGTGACTCTTTATGCTCAGAATATTTCCTGAATTTAGAGCCACTGCTTTATAAATGTGTTTTAAAATTTCAAGAAAGGTGTAAAATTTGATTAGACATTAAAAAGGATGAGAAGTTTTTATTTTGTCATTTTAAAACATTAAAAGGGATCCCTTAATTTCTATGATTTGTTGATTCTTCCCACAAATATTTATAGTCTTGTATATACTTCTGCATGAGTTAATGTGACTTTAAGTTGTGTGTGAAGCTCTAAATGAGTAACACTCCAGTGCTGATAAAGCAGCCTTTGAGCTGTGTCCTTTCCACAATGGAGTCCGTGAAAACTCTGCCACTTGATTTAATAATCAAAGATTTGAATAAAGTAAATTTCAACCTATTTGACTCTGTGCCGTCTCCCAAATGTATTTCAGCTCTTAACAAAAAACTGGAGTGAGTGGAATAAGGACTGATATGTATAAAGTGGTGTCTGCAGCTTCTGAACTGCAGTGGTAACTATGGGGCAGTAGTAGCATAAAGAGGTTTCACTTCTCCTTTAGGTGGACATTGACCTTTTAGTTGGAAATTTTATGATCCCTGTGAAATTAACAAGCACTGTTCTGTTTCTTGCTGGGAAAAATGAGAGCACAGACCACTGATGTGCTCTGCTCTGATTTCCATGCTAACTGTGTCTGCCTGTCCTTCATTTCCAGTTTGTGAAAACAATGAAGACTGTCCTCCTGGCTCCTTCCTCACACCATTCCTCCAAGCTGTCTACCTCTTTGTGCAGTACATCATCATGGTCAACTTGCTTATTGCTTTCTTTAAGTAGGTACCTTGGTATTCTGCTGCAACAGCAACTAATGCATTCAGCCAGCATTTCTCAAAGCCTTTCACCAAAAACACCCCAGCAAGGGCATATTGGTGGTGGTTGTTATCCTGTCTTCCATGGGAATAAGGTGAATGAAAAAGGAATGGTGGTAGCAAGACACTGCAAGGAAAGGGGTGGTGAGAAGACACTTATATTGTTTTGCTATTTGAAAAGAGTCTGACTGTGAAAGCAGGCAACTCCAGCTGGCAAAAAAAGTAACATTAATTCAGCTCTGAAGTAATTTTCCTTTGTTTCTAGAAGTTATATTTGTTGTTATATAGGCTGAGAGCCTATATAACATTCATCATAGGGTAGCCCAAGTTTTATATTGGCAGATAATTAGAAGTGTTCAAGGGAAGAGAATAATGACTGCAGGAGTATGCTCTTCCTTTAGGAAATAATTTGAAAATTCCTGTTGTGTGATACAATCTCATATATTCTAGACTGAAATCTAACTAGTGTTTTTAACAAGCTGCCAAAGTAGGAAGGATCTTTATAGTAAGTCTACAGTAATTCATAATGATTCTAATAGTAATAAATCAGGGTCTTTATAGAATTTGAACAAGGAACCCCTTGTAGTGGATAAAGTTCTGTAAAATATTACTGAAGAGCAGCCTAACCAAGTAGTTAATTGCTTTTTCTTAGAATTTTAACATTTCTGTGAAGGAAGAAGTCAGCTGTAAGTTAAACAAAAATGTAGCAATTAATATTCAAGAAAACTGAACTATCAAAACTCATTCTATTTCCACTTCCAATTAAAACCCCCTTTCCTGAAATTATGGTGAGGAATCAATCTATTATTTTTTACTATAAAGCTGTGAAATGGTAATTTGAATTATTTATGGAATTAAACTTTCAGCAATGTTGCTAAATCTTCTGCTCAGTGATTTGTTTGTTCCAGAAGTGGGACAAAAAATGGGTGTGAGCAATATATTTAATTATGCTTTCAGAAACAAAGCTGATGTTTTTGTATCTGTATGCTGGGTGTGTAGTATGACGGTTCAAATGAAATTACATTGACAGAAACCCCAGTGTTGCTTTTCTGTGCTTGGGTCTACAACAGTAGTTATAGAAAATTATTCAGTGCAACTGCTGTCACGTTTAATAATATTACAGCTCTAGTTAGTATCTTGCAGAAGAATGGCTCATGTATCTGCAAGTAAGTATTTTTTTAGGGGGAGTGCACAGAACTGTTTTGTTACCAGTCTTCCCTTACCCTGGTACCTACTTTTATTCCAGTCCAAAGAGTCAGACAATGTTGAATTTTCAGTTAGGCTATGCATTAAAGTTTAAATACTATGGCTGAGATTTCAAAGCCACTTCAGTGATATCTTTTGTTCAGTTCCCATTAATGTTAATGAGAATTGGATCTCCAAATCTGTTAGGTAGCTTTGAAGGTCTCATTCTCAGTGCACTAGTGGCAGGCACATTCTGCTCCTTTGTTAAGTGGAAGTTGCTAAGCAGATTTACCTCAATAGGAGGAAAAAGACCTTTCTTCAGTGTCAGATTCAACCTGTACAGAAGCATCTTGTGCTATATTGGCAGTATTCCTCACAGGAGTGTTTTAACCTCCTTCTCCCCTTCCTCTGTCTTTCTCAGTAATGTTTATTTTGATTTGAAATCCATATCGAACAAGCTGTGGAAGTACAATCGGTACCGCTACATTATGACTTACCATGAGAAGCCATGGCTGCCTCCACCATTCATCCTCCTGAGCCACATCAGACTTCTGATAAATCACATCTTCCACCATCAGTCCCCAAATGAGCTGGATCAAGAGGAAGGCGATGTTGGACTAAGTAAGCTGGGAACCAAAAAAAATAGCTGATGACAATTGTTGTCAGCCTCCCATCACCTTGGAGTTGAGTTCCAAAAAAAAGGGAAAAAGCAAAAATATGTTCTCTGCGCAGGGGCCTGTTTTCACTTGAAAAACTGAATTTAGCTTGCCTGCTTGAGAATTCTTGAAGGGAAAAAATGACTAGGTGATGAGGGGAATACTTTGTTATGTTGCATACTGTGCATCAGTCAAGATACTTCACAACTCTGAGCTGAAACAAAGTGACAGCAACTTATTCTGTGGGAATTAATAGCCTTTTTTTGAAGAAATTAAACTATACTTTAGGTATGAACTTTTGTATGTTTGTCAAGAAAAGTTCAACAATTCCTTTTTCATTACCTGGGGAAAGCAGATGCAGAGCCCAAGAGCAAAGATGATCCAGTAATGGCAGATGCAGAGAGAGAGCATTGGGGCTTCCCACCTTCTCACTGTTTACCTCCCTTTGTACACTAGTTTATCACTGCACCTTTCCCACCTGGACTTCTTCATTCCAGGGTCCTTCCTAATGCCTCTTCAAGGTGATGTCAGTTCCCTGTCTCACTGTCGCCAGCTCTGCCAGGAATAGCCCTAGCTGTTGGGTGGAGGTAACCACAAGGCCTAGGATGGGAATGAATACTCAGTAGTGGGAGTTGGTGGTTGGGGTGAGGAAGGGAAATGAGGAAGAGAAGAGACTGGTGGCTACAAAAACACTGGGGAACTCTGGTGTATAGTATTATACAGCCTCATCTTTTTTGGTGCAATATATAGCCTTCATGCCTAAAAGCCCTGCCTGGTTTTTACTTAGGATTTGCTCTGCTGAATGTGAACCCCTGAAGTTACCTGGAATGCTCACAGGTAGTTACAGGGTTCAAACTCAGGCTTAATTAATCAATGCTGTGCTGCTTTACTACTGCTCCCAGGCTCAGTTCCTCCATTATCACTGGATACATCAGCTTGCCTTTGAATTGCCACTGATATGCGTGAATAGCATAAGTCACTGATGTAGCATAGAGGGTATCTTGTAAGGTGCATCAAGCTAAAGGAAAACCAAAACCCTGCTTAGCAGATCTAAAAGTCCTTGGATAGAAGAGGGCTTCTGCCTTGCTTATGGTCCTCTCAGAAGGAAAATTTTTTTCCTGTTTGTATGCCTTTGTGCCCCTTTTCTATATACATATGCAGTGTTTGGTAAGTTTCTTCTAGGTTAGTTTTGGTGTGGTTATAATTAACTGGTTTTCACAATGAAGATCCAGTGCCACCCTGTGGAAAATCAGTGAAAATACCAAGAGTAAAATCCTGGAACACCATAGGTAGGTTATGGGGGAAAGGAACCTGAAAGGTGATCAAGTCTCACAGTGAGGAGGGGAACCCCAGAGCACTGCGGGGTTATTGGCTGCTGAGCAATGCGTTGCTGCTCTTTGTTACAATGCTTGTGACAAACAGTGCCTTGTTGCTTGGCATAGATATCCCCCTAGTTAGTAAGTGAGGGCTCTGTTAAATCAAAAATTAAAGAAAAGGGAAGCTTGGGAAATGTTGAATTTGAATCAGAGAAGCAGCTTCCCACCATATGCATTTCTTTTTGTAATCAGTCTGTTCCCTCAGAAGTCTTGATATCTTAGAAGAGTAGCTTCATGAATAGCCCAAATTGTGCAGTTGTAAACTTTTGAGTGTTTTCTTTCTCTCTTAGTAATCTTGGGGGGGAGGGAAGAGGAGAAGATATAAATGTTTTATACATATGAATGTTAATTAAGAACATCTTAATGTTTTATAGATACGAACATGTTACACAATTAGGTGAAAGAAAGCTTTACAGCTTTGAATACCTGAAAGGACTGTAATTGTTGTAGATGACTAGCCCTAAATTAATGCCTGGGCCAAATTAGAGTGAAATTTTTGTAAGCCTTATATATGTGTATCTACATCTTGTAAGTGACACATAAATAAAAGGAAAAATTTGTGAGAAAATACATCTTTGTGAACACCCATTTGGGTATGTACTTTTGAGGCTTTAAAGGGGAGTACATTTTTGTCAGTGTGGTTATGTTCCTGCCTAAGAAAAGAGAAAAAACTCATTTCCCTGTATTTGGCATGTTGAGTCTTTACACATAAGACTAAATTCACAGAATTAGGCCTGACTGTCTTCAAAGGAGGGAATGTAAACAAGTCACGACAGGTTTTTTTATTTTTTTCCTCATGGATGCTTATAAACAATTGCAATTATTAGCATGCTTCATACTGATTCTTACATCCTTTGTTCAGAGCTCTACCTGAGTGATGAGGAGTTAAAGAAACTTCATGACTTTGAGGAACAATGTGTGGAAAAATATTTTCATGAAAAGAATGAAAGCCTGAGTTCCAGTAACAGTAAAAGGATCCATTTGACCACAGAAAGGTATGCTTTGCTGCAGATTTGTGTTCTTTGTATAATTTTGTCATATAAAAAGACTTTGATAGGCTAATGATTTTGAAACAAATTATGACCACTGTGAACATGTGTAGCCCTTGCTAAGTTGATGGAAATGTATCTATTTGAGGTGCATGTCTGGTCTGTCTGGGAAGCCTTGCTGGCAGAGTTGCATCGCCAGGTATGTGCAGTGTGTAGGTGGTTTAAGGGGTGCAGTAAGGTGTTGCTAATTTTCACTTTTGAAGACCAGTTAGCGCTACAAAAACATGCCAGAGAACAGCATATAATATGTGTTTTTATTTAAAAGCTTAGCAGTGTACAAATTCTGTGAGTGTTGCTTGTGATTGAGTATAACTGCTGTTTACAGAAATAACCATAAAACCATGTTAGAAATATTCTGAATATAATGTCTTGGTTTGCAAAATGCTAATACACAACTGTCAACAGAGTTTAAAAATTCTCAGTATTGGCTTAATTTAGCATTCTATTGAAATAAATGGCCAATCTGCCATTAAATTTAAGGGAAAGAGGTAAAAAAAGTGAACAGTATAAAAAGTCTCATTGAATGCCAACACTGATCTCCTCTAACATATTTGTTTTGCCTAGAAAGATAACTTCTCAATCTTTGCCTGTTCATAATCTTATTTCCTGCACATTAGAACAAAACACAGAAACAAAATAAGCATCCCCCATAACAGAAATTAAATAAGTAGCTTAGTTCAAAAGCTGCAAAATTATTATTTCAAGAAGATTTCATTTACTGGATAAATATAGATGTGGACAGGAATTGTTTCCTAAGTGCAAATGATTTCAGCATTTCAGCACTTTACAGCATTACATAACATTAATTTGAGAAAGTAATTTAAGTGAAAAAAATGTGCTGAAACACTAGTCTTTGATGTTATTCAGCAATTGGTTAATACTGTAACATTTACTTACTCTGTGACAAACCAAAAAAATCACTACTGCATATTGCCTACAGCTAGTTTATCATTGTCCTAGTGATAAAGCACCAGAGAGTATCTTCAGCAAATGTGAAGATAATTATTTGGTTAAAATTATATAATTTCAGGCCAAGAAGTTCTTGCATTTTTTACTGGATATTTGAAGATGATAAAAGAAAGGCTTTGTTTTTTAGGCAGTTGAATTTTACCTGAAGATAACTGATGGCATAAGATGCACAAAATCTGCTTCCAGAGGCCAAATAGGTTCTTGGGAAGACCCCTTTCCCAGCAGTCTCCAGTATTTGAGAAATGCAAGATTAAAGAATACCTCTAGGTTTGTGTGAGCCTTGTCCTTCTCATGCTTGCACAGGAAATGTATAAATGCAGGATGGCTACCTGACAAGAAATATGCTTTACAGCATTTTACATTTGCAGTAATAGTCAGTGCAGCCTACTGTCTATGGTTAATAATTCAATGGCAATGAACAGCTATTAATAGGAAAACAGCAGTTTTTTAAAATAGGTACTCCTTGAACAAAAAGTCTGTTTCCTTAAGAGAAACTGGCTGTTGGCTGGTTTTTGTCAAATATAGATATTTATAACAATGAAAGTCACCATTTTAAAAAAGGAAAAAAAGAAAAAAGGCTGTTTGAAACTGGCTTTTTGAAATGTGTTAATGGCCTCCTTCATCATCTTGCAAACAGACATAAAGATCTATGTTTTAGTATTTTAATTATATTTTCTTTTTCCCCTAGAGTGGAGGAGATGTTTCTACAGCTTAAAGAGGTGCACGAGAAGGTATTTTATATCAAGGAGTCTTTACTCTCCCTGGACAGCCAGCTAGGAAATTTGCAAGACCTCTCTGCATTGACAGTGGACATCCTGAAAGTCCTTTCAGCTGTAGACACTTTGCAGGTGGAAGAAGCCTTACTGGCTGACACAAAACATCAAATGTGTAGGAAGCTGCCACATAGTTGGAGCAATGCACTTCGTGCTAAGACCTTGAGCAGCCTGGAGTGTTTGTATGACAAGAAATACCAGTACTACAGCATGCCACCCTCCCTCTTACGGAGCCTGGTAAGGAGTCAGTGTCCATCAGAGTGCAAAAACCATGTATGGAGATCTGAGAGTAACAATGGGATAGAAGACAGCTCTGGAAAGGTAGAGATAGAAAGTGACAAGCTCACTTCAGGAGTATCCTCTGAGACCAAATCAACCCTTAGATATGGACAGTTCTTGCTGGTGCCCCCTGACCGTCAGGGAGCATCTTTGTCTGAGGATGTCACCTTAAATTTGTCAATTTTGAGCACTCCTGCCAAGTACAAGGATGAAATGTTCAGAGGTGACCTGCAAAGTAGCATTGTGCTGCAGCAAAACTTGCCGAGTGTCAGCCTCATTGAAGAAGAGACAAAAGATTATCATTGGAGCCAGAGAGACTTTGCTATTCATTTGCCATCAGAAAAGACTAATACTGTACAGATTGATCATCCTCTCAGTCTCCAGCCACCACTGGATATTGAAGAGATTGCAGCATCCCCCTGCAGTGATAGAGAAGAAACTGAAGGTGGTTATGTGAACTGGGGGTTCTCTGAAGGTGATGAAAAAGGAATATTCATCTCAGATTCAAAGAAGAAAGTCCTGTGCATACATTCCTCCTATGACAGGGAGAACAATTGCAAGACTAGCCCTCCCAGGCATGTCCAGTTAATAGGATCAAAGTCCTTTGCCTACAGCTCTGGCAGGTCACATCACAGCAGCATCTCTCAGAGCAAGCTGAAACGAAGCACCTCTTTCTGGATCAGCCCACTCTGGAGGGACTGGAGTTTCTGCAGAAGCAACAGCTTACAGTCCTCTGAGAAAGAGACATCAGGGCGAGCCTCCAAGTCTATAGGTAGTAATTATAAAACATTACACTTGTACAATATCTTTTACTGGAAAGTCCTAGACATTAGAAAAATGCTTCATTTGTGCACAGTTAATGCACATTAGCTGCAGTTGATGGTAGTAGCATAGTTACTCTTTCACTTTCTTTGTCGTGGGTCTGGCAGTTGTTGGGCATTTCTGAAGTGCGCCTGGTATCCAAACTGCAACACACCTGTGTGTCAGCCACCCTGATTCTCCCCAACTCGTGGGATCTCTTTGTCTGTGATTGCACAGCCGGTGTGACAGAGGTATTGTGCTCACTTTGGGGAAGTCTCCCGCAAGAGCTGCAGGAGCCAAAATAAATGACACAATCTCCTAGAGATACATTAGGATTATCATAGGTCAAATGAGTGCATGGAGAATAAAGTGGTATACACTTCTGTAGTCAGTTTAAATCCCTCTCTGTTTACCAGAAGTTTGCTTAACAAGACCTGAAATACAACAGATTTCTGTTCTAATTGTGAATAATATGAGATGATGGATAACATTTGTTGTTTTATATCTTGTGATGGTGCACATCTTTGCACTGAACTGCATGAGTATTAACTTTGGATGTCAGAAATCTTTCTCAGCTTGCTTTAGAGATCTGCCAGTTCTCTCTTATCTTGGTAAACAAAAGTTTTGTAGCTTAAAGGTATTTTTTGACTCTTTTCTGCAGAGTCTTTACGATCCAGTGAGCTCCACCACAGTGAGGCAACAAAAGCAAACCGGCAAAACAGAGACAGAAAGTCTGGGAGAGGAAAGAGGAGTCAAAAACCCCTTCAGGTGCCGGTATGGGCAGATGCAAAAGAATCACATTTCTCAAAACTGTCTTCTTCATTCATTAAAAAGAGTTCTGCAGTGTGATTGAATTGAAAATGTATAAGTTTAAAATGCTGCACACAAATTGGGACATCTATTATGTGTGTCTAGCTTTGGTTCAATTTTCGTTTTGTTTGAAATATGTGGGATTTCCCTTTTGAACATGACACCCAAGGACTTTGCTAGATAGTATACCAGGGTGATACTGATTTTACACAAGAATACATCAGTCCTTGCACTTTGGCAGGAGAACTTGAGGAGGCTTCATAGGATCTAGGATAGACTGAAGGTGTGGCCGTATCCAGGTGGTATACAACTGTAAACAAGTAAGCTCATAAGGTTATCTCCTGCCTGCAAGAGTCCCACAGTCTTCTCTCTGAATCCATCAAATATTTAGCATGTTGCAGAAAGCATATTGAATGTGTCATATATATAGGGCAACTTTCCCCATACATATGACACTGTGAGTTCAAATATAATAATCCATTTATTGAGCTATAAAGAAATTCCTAGTGTCTTTGTCATCTGAAAAGAGTTATTACTGTTTAATGGGATGAATGCTGAAGATTCGTTTGTTTAAACAAGGTGCTCAGGTTAGCAAAGGACCTTAGACTTGAACTTTGAGACCTAATGCCTCTGAACATGTTAGGTCTCAAAGTTCAAATATGTTCAAATAGTGTGAGATCTTTCATCAGTTCTATTTAATAGACAAAAGCAACATGTCTTCTGCAACTTGTAACAAAAAATGGGAAAATCTGTTTCTCAGTTGTGTTTCTCAGTATGTTCTGTCATTGGCGTTTCGGGGGTTGTCTGAAGGTCCACATCGTAGGTTGTCAGAGCAACTCCAGAGATGCTAATTGTTCTCTAAATTGAGTATTGTTTTGTCTCTATATTGTCAGGTGATTAGAGTGGATGATTGTCCCCAGAACACTCAAGTGATCTCAGAGCCTGCGGAGATGAATGTCTGGGACAAGCAAGAGAAACACAGCAAGAATTGTCTCACTGTCTCTAATTTCAGTCAGCTAAGTATGTGCCATTTTGCAAACAGTGAATTTCAGAATAGCTTTTAAAAAGAAGTAAATAAAATTCACAAATTCAAAGTGTCATCCACCATTTTCACCTCATGGCCTAACTTCCATAAAATTACACATAGGTTCCAGGCACACATGGCTTGGTTATTTGCTGCGTCATTGAAGAGGCAAAAAGGTTCTGGGTTGGATGGAAGGTCGGTTGAATATTTCTGGGAGCACTGCCTGTCTTGCATGGGAGATAGCAGAGTGCTGATCCTCTGGAATAAATGGGATGAAAGAGGACTTTGACTCCTCTCCTGGAGTATCTTCTAAAGTAACATCCTGGTTAACTGCAAAAATAAACTTCTGATTTTCCAGGACATTTACACTGACAGGCAGTGCTGCATACTGTATTTGCTGGCAGAACCTCTACCTGCATTACTCATTTCTCATTGCTCAGAAACACATCCTCCAAGAGAAAGATATGAATTCTGTATTGTCTTTTCTGGAATGAAAAGGAATGACATTCTTACTCTTCTTTTAGTAATTCTTCATCTCTTTCATTCTTAGAAATCCTATGCATAGTTCACCTCATCTTTGAACTTTGCTGTGATCTGGCTCACTGGTTTCGTCCTGTGAGCTGCTGGGAGAAGTACTGAGGAATGCTTTGACTCAGTACCTCAAGGTCTGAGGAGCACCGCACTCCTCCCAAATCTGCTGACAAAGAATGGAAAGAGTTTGTTTAATCCCTATGAAATTCTGTTGTTTTTTTTATAAGCCATTACAGGTTTGCTGGGACAATATGATATATAGATGTTTATTTTATAGCACTGCATATATACTTAGTTTATAGTGATAGAACTGTTCATTCACACTCTAGAAATAGCTGATGTATGCTCTTTTGGCTAGGTTTGGAATGTCTCAGTTTCATGCAACAGAAAACGAAAAACCAAAACATTGGTAGGCATACCATACCATTCTGTGATTACCTGAGGCATTCTCAAGAGGTAAGACTGATGATTATGCATCCTAGTCCATAATTTTGGCTGGGATGAGCCCAAGGTACCTCTGCTGTCATTCCTGGATTTATCACTACAGATTCTTTGTCATGATATACTTCTTTGAGAGATGAGGAACTTTGTTGTCTGCTGGCACAGTGTATGTGTGCTTAGTAAATGAATAATTTAACAGCTGTTAACACTCTACTATGATTATCAAAGTAGGATATTAAATTATTGAATCACAGAGTGATTCTGAATATGAAGTTAGTCAGAAATAGCACATGCGTTGATGTTGCATTAGGAGATGGTGAGAACACAGCTTGCTCCTGCACCTGTGGGCAGAAGGGTTCAGAAGCAAATTTTGGAAAGGTAGCTACACTGTCCTCACTCTATCATGTACAGATGGTTATTCCTTGCAAAGGAATAGTTAAATATTGGTAATAATTGCAAAGTATAGATTTCTTAGCCATTGGCTTATAAACATCATATTTTATGATTTACCAGAATTAATTTGCAGCTCTGTGATCTAAAGGTCCTCTGCCTGTCTAAACCAGCATAGGCTCATTGAATTTGACGGAGCTAGACCAATTTGTGTTTCCTGAAGACTCGAGCAGGAGTCTGGATTATGGAAACTATTATCTGTTTTAAAATGGTGTAGCTAATAGAAGACAATTAATCATTCACTATGTGTAGGGGTATCTCACATGTATAAAAGGAAATTAACAAAGAATTTCAACAGCACAAAAGTACCCTTCCTTGTCTGTTATACCATGGTGATCTTTCAAAGCTCAGCTTATTTTTTCACTGTAAATGTTGGGTTTTTTTGGTTGTTTGTTTGGTTGGTTTGTTTTCGGTTTGTTTTTTTTTTTTTTTTTTTTTTTTTT
>JAWWEW010000088.1:3830134-3842326 GCA_035583185.1 Anabacerthia variegaticeps | reverse complement strand
GGTGTGCAAATTGGTAAGTGTATTTAAAGATATGAATTCAAAGTGCAGTTTTCTCCTGTTTCTGCAATATATGTCTTTTGCTAACAAAACTTCCTTTTATTTAAGCTGGAGAGGAAGTAACAGTCTATCAACTAGAAGAAAGTTCACCTATGAATCTTGATAAAAGCATGTCGTCCTGGTCCCGGCATGGTACAGCTGCAATGATCCAAGTTCTGTCACAGGAGGAGATGGATGGGGGTCTGCGGAGGGCCATGAAGGTCATTTGTACTTGGTCTGAGAATAATGTATTAAAGTTGGGACAAGTATTTATTGTGAAGTCTTTTCTGCCTGAGGTGGTTCAAACTTGGCAAAAGATCTTTCATGATGGCACAGTGTTACATCTCTGCCTGAGGGTGAGTTCAGACCTGAAGACACTGACTGGTCTAGCCTGATGTTATTTTGCTTACATGTTAATGCCTTCAGCATAGCTGACATGTTGTTATGTTTTGAAAAGAAAAAAAACGTTTTGAGGGAGATTTATCTCCCATTCGCAAACAGTAGATAATCAGTGTGTGTATGTATGTTTCTTTGTTTTGACAAATTCCTGACACCTTGCTTCATGAAAATGATAGTGCTGTTTATAACACTATTTTTTTTTTTTTTTTAGGAGATCCAACAGCAAAGGGCTGCCCAGAAGTTAATCTATACCTTCAACCAAGTGAAGCCCCATACTATTCCCTATACTCCAAGGTAAATTCAGTGTCTTTTAAGTGCCAAAGGTTTCTCTTTTCAGTCATGTCCCAGGTCTAGTGCAGCTTCTGTTTCCATAGAGGGTTGCAATGATAACTGCAATAATAATGATAATATCTAATGATAGTTAGTGAACTTTCAAGAGGAAAAGTAGGCAGCTTGGAAGTTTGTCTTTATAGCTGCATGTGGTGGCAAAGTAAACATGCTGTTCCTTAGACTTAGGCAAGAATTGCCTTTTATACAATTAACATAGAATAATTTGGCATAGCTCATTTACAGTGGGCTGGAGTAAATCAAATTGTTTGTTCATGAACTGTATATTTCTGGTCAGGTACTTTGTTTTGAGAGTTATCAGACTCTTTGTTCTCTCTACCATTTTGTACTTCCTGCTGTTCAAAATGCTCCTGCTAGGGAAGACATGTCCTCCTTTTTCTTGTATTTGCTCTGCATCATGCCTTTTGCTGACTGAGGGTGCTGATTACCTTGCCAGCTCCTGATAGATGGTATTTACCTGTATCTACAGGTTCCTGGAAGTTTTCCTCATCTACTGCCATTCAGCAAACCAGTGGCTGACCATCGAGAAGTACATGACTGGTGAATTTAGGAAATACAACAACAACAATGGAGATGAGATTACTCCCAGCAGCTTGCTGGAAGAGCTGATGCTGGCCTTCTCTCACTGGACATATGTGTACACCTGTAGGGAACTCCTTGTCCTGGATTTGCAAGGTGACTGCTAGCATGGGACCACTCTTTGAAACCAAATGAAAAGCAATTATCTCCAAAGAGAATTTAGTACTGAGCAATGGGTCAAATTCTCACTTACATGAGAAAATGCAAAGCTCAAGAAACCCTTGGATATCTGTTTGATACTGATAAATGAGAATCTGCTGAAAGAGTCTGTGTTAATATAGATGTAATAGGAAAATAATTTTCCATCAAATACCTCTAGTCTGAATGAACAAAGAAAAGTTAGATAAACAGTACAGAAACATTTCAGCCAGCTCTAAAAAAACCACTCCACATATTATAAGGTATAAAAATACATTTAAAGTATTTTCATTTTTCATAAGGTATCTAAATAATACAGATATTCATGTGTAGCCTTGTGTATATGCATACTTTATGTAATCTGTCAAAGGAGTGTGAACTGCTATTTGCAGTCCTATTTTTTTTATTGTCCATATTAATAAATCTGTAAACAATTTCGTAGACTGTAAGCCTGAATGCTATCCACAAAGTCTGGTGACTCCTTCAAAGAGCACATGATCACTTTATTGTACATATGTAAGTTGGAAGATGGCATATTTTGAGGAGATAAAACAGTTGACAGTATTCAGAAGACAAATATCACCTATCAAACCATAAACCCACTATTTTTTGTCATTTCTGTCAAGGGGAATGTGTGTAGGTAGTCAAAGACTTAACATATTTGTATTTTGCAGCATCCAAAAGCTGTGAATTACAAAAAAGACATACTTATTAAGCAAAGTCAGCCTATAATTCCATCCTTGCCTTTAGTGGTTTTAGCTGCACATGAAAAAAAAGTACAGAAAGAATAAGTGTCTCTTCATTATAACCTACTAGAATTTGCCTGACGTTTACTTTGGTTTCTTATACAACTCTTGACAGTTACAGCCCAATTGCCTTGGCTCAAAAATGGAGAATTTAAAAATCTCTGTAAATCTCAGTTTTCATCTCAAACTAACTGATATCAGCTCTAGTTTGGGCTTGTGTTTATCTTTAATTCTCTAATTTGGAGCTGAGGAAAAGTCAAGAGCTGCTCCACTTGGAGTCCTAACATGATGAATCTATATCACAATTTACCATATCATACTGGAGCCATCTCCACATACACATATGTACACTACATTTTGCCAAATTTGCATCAAGTGAAATGGCCTTCATTGCAGTGTTGCAATTAGGGGGTATTCCAGTCACATTATGCCATTTCTGGAATCTTTACTAGGTTTTATTGCAGAATATTACTTTATTGTGTTGAAATAAAAATAATTGCATATTGTATGGTCATATGATCATAGATTTTTCATTACTGTAAAAGCACAGTAATTTCAGATATAAGGAAAGATGGTTTTCATAAGTGGTAGTATGTCACGGGGAAAACTGTAGCATAGGTATCAGCATTTGGTATCATAATGAAATAATTTTTTTAATATACTTCCATTGGAAACCTAGGTGAAAAAAGATATAACAGAGCCAAACAATTGCACATCATGAAGTTGTGGTTTGTTGCGTTTGTTACCTTGAAGAGAATGCGTGTCTGAGATCTATTGATATTGGCAAGATCCATGTCCGATGATCCTTTAGTCCAACTAAAATAATGATGTTTTGTTGGTCACATTTTACTTAGTTAGTTGAGCTTCAACATAATAATAAACCTCAAAGCAACTGTAGTCAAGACTGTAATAAGAACTATACATGGTTGCCAGTACTTAACAGATTTTTATACTCATGTTTTCTTTTTAGCTCATAAACACTTTAACTATGATGCCTTAAGATCTACAGAAAATGATTAATTACACTTTTGTTAAGTGCCAGATTATGAAATCATGACTATCTTCCTTTGTAACATATACACTATTGATTTGTTGTAGGTGTTGGGGAAAACCTTACAGATCCATCTGTGATTAAACCTGAAGACAAAAAGTAGGTTTCTTTCTGATGAAATTATCATTCGCTTTAGACATTCTGCTAACAGTCTGTATATTTGGGATGGGGGTTTTTATGTTTTGTGTGGGAGATGTAATAATTTTTCAGATGATGTTTCGGTTAAATGAAAGTATGTTGCCAATTGAAAGACTACATCCTCTTCTCTGCTTTGGAGGATTGTAAGTGTCCCAGCTATCAACATGCATTGTGGTGACAGGTGTACGAAAGTAGGGAGAATCTGTGTGGCTGTGCTAGGAGCACAGGAGTTTTCCAGAGCTATGCAGGGAAAGCAGGAATGGGAGGTGGAAGATATACCCAAGAGATGTACATCTCTTCACAAATTTGTACCAAAGGAGATAACAAGTAATGTGAATGTGGCAGTCCAGTTTCCACTGCCTGGTGGGGCACTGTTTCGTGGAGTATATGAGACTACAATGGCTAAGAGGATGAGGAGAAGGCCTCTCGCTCTTTAATCTTTCCAGTAGGCCTTAGTGTTGCATTTAAGTATGCAGCATGTTACAATTTCAGAGCCATGACATGGACATGGTAAATCATGGGTGGAAACTTATTAAAAATTAGAGAGACTACACACACAGAAATTGCAGTCTTTCGTCATGAATCCAGTATCAGAATCAGAACTATGGCCATTTTCTCTTTCTGTTACCTTGCTCTTCAGTGGTATTTCCTGTAGTGACAGCAGAAGCAGTGGTGTTGATGGCTTCTTTCCCACAGGGTTCTCTTCCTAAACCCACACATCTCTCCAGATGTTCCCTTACATTCTTGACCCTCCCCTCTACGGGGCTCATCTTGGCTTCTTCTCACTAAACTCATGTGAGGCTGCCAGCTGCAAAGGGATGGGGTGGAACCTTTTCTGTGGGGCAGTGTAGACCCTCTCCTTGTCCTTTGTTCAGAAAAAGCATTGGGCTGGGGGCACAGTGAGGGACAGCACCTTCTCCACATCAGCTACCTCAGGAAGTCTGTAGCAAATCCAAGGTAGTGATGACTCTCTGTCTCTCATTGAAGAGCAGGGCGCCCAGAGTTAGAGGTTGGGGGCAGGAGGGGAAAATGAGCCAAGCCAAAAAGGGCTCCGTCCAAGATGCTTCTACTCACAGCAGCCAAAACAAGTGAGTCCAGTACCAAGAAGAAAGGTCTTCCAAGGGCAACCTTAAAAACTTCACAGAACATCTGTTTTCAATAGTTTTATATCATTACTGTCTGAAAAAGTTTCCCTGTTTTTATTATTGACATGTTTCTTTCTGGTCCTGCCTACTGTCAACAAAGAGAAAAAAATAAATCAGCAAGTCTTTTTTGGTTTTTGGTTTTTTTTTCATATTAGACTACCCCCTCATCTTTATAAGTTGTGATTCCTAGGCTGCTGGTCATTTCCAATTATCCCCTTATTTCTTGAAATAATTTTTCAAATTTAAATGCGATGTTCCTCTTGAACCATTGCCAGTACTGGGTAGAGAGGAAAGATTACTCCGTATGTTACAAAGAATATACCCGTTTATCTCACAACACTGTGAGAAAATATCAGTCTACCTTGTGCTATTTGCTGCATCTTACATGGAGTAATTTTAGATCAGAGAAAGTATCAGAGTGGTTGTGTGGCCTTGGAATTAGCAAAGTCTTCTCAATTTCCTATACCTGCTCAAGCAAATACCTAAGTACATTTCATCTCTACTGGCATTTCACCATATTATAGCAAGGGATATAAATGGTTACATAGCATCATGTCATTTAAAGTGTATATATGGCACTTGATTAATAATTTACCTATTGCCTTGTTTGACATATTAATTAAATTAATTAATTAAACCATGATTAGACAAGTCTTCAGAGGATCCAGAAGACATAAAATCTCTAGTGTCTGCCAGAAATCAGAGAGTACTAAGTTTTGTGTAGTAGTTTCAGCCAATTATTGCTTTTCTCATGAGCGAAAGGGAAGAGTTTCATATTTGAAAACTGCTTTCTTTAGAGAGAATAGATTTTTGCTAATGTGAATTACAGACAGATTTGAGAGCATCAAAATCTTTTTCTACAGCTTCTCAGAACTGTAATTGATTTCAGATTTTAAAATATACTGTTTCTACTCTGCATATCATTAAAATAAAACACTAGCATTCATAAAGTTTCTTTAGAAGTGTTTCTTGTGTGCTGTGTTCTGTAATGTTTAGAATGTCAGTTAAATTCTTGAGAATAATGATGGAATGATACTATAATTAATGAACACTGTTCTTTCAGACTACATTATGAATCTGTTATAATTATGTGGTATTTCTGTTACATGTGTGGATATAATTTGTTTCTGTTTGTTGTTGTGACAGCTTCACTCAGAATATGCAATACACTTTCACTTTCATCATTTTATCAAATGGATCCCCTAGTAGCATTGTTGAATTGGTCAGTGTGACCAGTTGTATGGACACATGTACTCTAGGTACCAGGCCACAGCTAAGAATAGAGGAAAATTTTTTTTTCCAAAGTCAAAACCACTAATAAATGCAGTGCTATTTTACACTGGGTAGATGCAGGGCGCCTGTTCTCTTGGTGCCTTTTACAACACCACCTTTCACATTTGCAGTAAAACCCCAGCCTGTGTTGTCCCCCTGTGCTTTATGGCTGGGCTGGCACCTCTGTGGGGGCCTTCAGACATGTCTGTGAGAACTTGATCTTTTCTTGTAACAAGGAGTCAACCTCCCTGGCAAGCAGGGAGAGTGACATACATAAAGCTATTCATGGGTAAAAATCTCCCATGCAGCAAAGTTTCCTTGAGTGGACACTGTTTTTCCCTCCTTGAACAACATTTCTGAAGGTTTTTCTACACTTACAGTCAGAACACAGATACCTGGAAATGAGCTCAGGGAAAAGCCAACAAATTTTCAAACTTGGCCTGTAAGCAGCATACTGTGGTTTGGTGATTTTTTGTTTGTTTGTTCTTGTCTGGTTTTTAAATTTTTTTAATTTTTATTTTATTTTCATTTTCTGTGCTGCATATTGATGTGACTAGGGCTGTGCTTGCTTTTGCCTTTCTGTTTTTAAATAAAGTGGAAACAAGTCCTTGCTAGTTCTGGTGTATTCCCAGGTTCCCACCATATCAGCTGGAACCAAACTACATGCTTGATGGGAATGAGTGGTGGCTGCAACAGAGTCACTCAGGTTATGGCATACATCATCAAATTGTCAACGTGCCCAGACATCCTCTGAGAATTTCAGTTGCAACTACTGGGTCTGTCCTGTCTCCCTTTTGAGAAAAAGAAAAGTAGTGTGGTGGATGTGTAGGCTAATATCTTACAGGAACTTGGAGTTTTCTTGTCCCAGAGCTAAGAAACTTGTGATGTATATTAACTGTTGATTGTCTTGATACAAAGGGCTAACTTATCTTTGGTTTAAAAAAGAAAAAACATTATAATCTCCTTCCCCTGTAATACATGCTTTATTTTGCATTCACTGATTTTTTAATAATATTTCTTTTAGATCTGGAAAAATGGTATTTGGACCAGCAAACCTAGGAGAAGGTGCAATAAGAAACTTCATCGCAAAGCATCATTGTAACTCTTGCTGCAGGAGTCTGAAACTTCCTGGTATGCAAAGGAAAGATTAATTTTTAATCTATGTATAACTTTTTCAGTGCAGTAAAAGTAAAGGCCTAGGTGTGCTATAAAGGCAAGAACTAAAATTCTTTTGAGCTGAAAGATTAGAGTAGGCACGGTTGTTATGTGCAAAGACAGATATGAGAATACAGCTCTTTTGCCTAGCATCCATGCAAGGGCTGGAGCTCATCAACCTGATGCTGGCATTCAGGATGAAAACTTCTTCCCCTTGAATTGTTTTCCTTACTTTGCTAAATGTTGGCCCATTTTCCAGGGTCATCACTACAGGTAACATCAACAATAATTTTTAGAATAAAAAAGAGTAACTATAGAAAAGTTGGCAGTGCATTAACTGGGGAACAGTCACTGAAGGTTTCCTGGTCCTGGAAAGAGTATCACACACTGCAGTCTCTGCTTAGTTGTTCATGTTATGTTTGATAGAATATGCTTCCATTTGATGGGGGACAGATTTTAAAAACTTGAAGCCAAAATAGATTACTTCCTGGATGGCTTTTCCAGCACAATTTTTTTTTCTATGGGAAAATCTCTTTCCTTTGAGTGTCTACATGGAGTAATAATTGCTGTTTTCTTCTGAAACAGAAATGGCAGTGTTATTTGTTTTGATTATTTGTGTCTGTGGCAGCTAGAAATAGTAGAGTGGAAAATCATCTGAATGAATAGAGTAAGGGTAGGTTCACTGGTATCAGCCCACACCATTAAGTCCTTCAAGGAATCTCATGCCCCTGGTTCTGACTTGCCCTGCTTCAGATTTTCTTTCTCCTGGAAACAGCAAACAGACCAGTCATTGGGTTGGACACTGCTTGGGGTGTATGTGGTCTTCAAACATTTACTTGTCTGCATTGTTGAATTTATATACTTGCCATAGATTTGAGAAGTGACTACACTCTGGAAATGGATGGTCCAGCCTTCAAAATAGAAATGGAAAGTAGCACCAGAGGAGCTGACGGTGCAGATGAGCCTTTGGAGTATGACACTCGACTGTGAAACAGTGGCTCTGAGGAGAGCCCATATATTTGCATGCTTGAAAACCTGCCCCTTATCACTGCCAAGGATCAGTCTAAAAGCACAAAATGCATATGTCTGAGTGGAGCATCTGTCTGCCCTTGCTAGACATTATATGCAAGGAATAAAAAAATTAACTTTATTTACTTCTCTTCTATGCTCTTGTGCTGGTCTTTCTTATACAGGTCAATGAATTGCAAGGAACAGGTCACCCCTTAGCTGGAGGAACTGTCCCATCAGTGCCTTTTTTTTTTTTTTGTAATGTGGATTATGGTTCCAAACTGTGCTTTCTTAGGAAAAAGACTGAGACAAGTTTATTTGCAAGGAGGAGTAATTTGTTGTTTCTCCCTTTGCTCTTTATTAAATAAACGAATGTATACACCTGTGCAAATAATTTATTTTCAGAGTCAGAGCCCACTCAGCCTTATCATCACTTTTCCTTGAGCACAGAAGGCTCTCCAGAAAATTGCAGAAATACTCCTCTTTATTACTGATTTTGATGCAGAGGCAAACCAAGACTATATGAGTATTGAATTAGTGGTTTAAACAATAGTCATTGATACAACTGAAAAAATTTATAGAAACTTCACCTTGAATTCTTTTCACATACCAAGAAAAAAAGCCGAACAATGAAGGGAAATTGGACTCACAAGCATCATTTTTTCATTCTGAGCTGATGAAGTTGATACATCTATGATCTTTAATACATAAAGGATAATTTTGAAATACATAAAGGATAATCTTGAATGTGATTTGACTTTTAGGACTTGCCTTTCTTTATATTGTTTTAGCTTATGAATGTTTTAAAGTTGCAATTGGAACAAAGATTTTAGAAGTAAAAAAAAATAGTATGTTCTGTTTGGTATTTAACTTGTTGTCAATGTCAGACTATATGTAGGACTATTGTCTAACAGTGGTACAATTATAATTTGCAGCATCTGCATCTGTTTCTACTGATGTCCTCTGATTTTAGTTGAAGTTTAGAAAACAGAAAAATCAATTATGTGCAATATGATTTTTGTAAATACTGAAAAGAAGTGCTCAGCAGAAGTATTTGTAATACAACTGGTGTTTTATTACAGATCACATGTATCATTAAAGCAACTTTGTACTTTTGTATTGAATAGAAACACCTAATGTTCAAATGTCAGTCATTAGAAAACTTTATACTTGAATAAGAAACAAAATCATTTCCACCACAGCTGACAGTAAATTTTAATATGTAAGGGGCCTTTTTGTTATGATCTATGATTATTTGGTATATTTAGTAAGTACCTACATATACATGGGGTTTGATCATGATATTAATGATGGCATTAAATATTATGTGTAGCTGAGATGTCTGCAGTTTCTTAAAGCGTTCAAAAGAGATTCCTATTGCTCTTTTTCTTCTTTATAAATATAGTTTTATAATATAATTTTGGTGGAAAATCCCCACACTTTTCCCTATTTGATTATACTTTTCATTTTACAAAATATATACTTTCATTTGGCTTTGTTTTGAAAGCAAGTCAGTCAATCAGAAGACTTAATTTGTCCTGCATCTGTACAGACTGATAGTGAATTTTGGTTCCTTTGCTTATAAGGTAATAGTTCGTCTTCCCATGCTTATTACCTTAAAATCTGACTTTAAGGAGGTACATGCTTACCTGCATACATATGTACTTTAAAGACAGAACTTTCTCTAAAGGATCTATACCTGTTAATATGCCTTTAAATTTAATTAAATGACACAGAAATGTATTTTTAAATTCAGGGACAATTTAACTCCTGCTCTGATAGTATTTCTTTCCTCAAACACTGCCTTAAATTCTGAATACATGTATACTCTAAACCAGGCTGAGTCTGAGAACCTTTCATTTCTTTATAAGTTTTGAAAGTATACACAAATCATACTTCAGATGATCTTTTTTTGAAAACCCTCCTGTTGCCTTCAACAGTGAGTGACTTCTGCATTCATAGCAATACTTGTGAGAATTCTTATGACATGTAGCTCAGTGTAGATTACTTATTCCTTCTTAGAATCTGTCTAAAAACAAGAAAAGGAGGCATTTGAAATTGTTCCATTGTATATTTGTATCTTAGCACCAATTTTTCCATGCATGGAGACACTAGGTTTAAAAAATCCAGTGATTCTGCTAGTTAATAAATTATGCATCACTTTTTTTTTTTTTTTAATTTTTTTGGAAGGACTGATTCACGTTTCACTAAAGCATAAATTTGAGTATTTGGTTAAAGGTCTTCCTCCCCTTCCTTTTCATAAGTCAGTAATAAAAGATAATGAAAATAATTTGAAAAAATATTTTTATTTCTTTTGAATCCTTGCTGTCTTTCTTACTACAAATCCTGTACATTCTTTAAACTGCCTTTTGGTGTCTAAGTACTGACCTTGATTGAAGCCCATGCCCACTGAACACATTCAAAAAACCCAACAGCCTTCAGTGGGACCAGCAGTCAACCCCCCCCCCCCCCCCATACTAACACTGTGGTGAATGTGGAATGAAAGGTATGGAGGTCATGTTCTTTTCTGCAGATGCTTGACAACTAGTGTGGAAGAGGAAAACTTGTGTGTCAAACCAGAGGATTTTCCAATTATTAGTTTCAATGTTTGTTTATGCTGAAAAGCACATACAGGAATTTATTTTATACTTCTGGTAGGTTCAGGAAAAAAAGACTTGCTTTCTTAGTTCAAATAAGTCAGGCAGTGAAGTTTTGAAAAAAACAAAACAACCAAGACCATGAGAGTATTTATAAGCTCACATTTTAATATGAGCTTAAAAGAACCTTATTTAGGAATTCAGTTGGGATTATTCAAAACAAAATGTGTTTCTGGCATCAGCTGCATTGGAGATGTAGCTTAAACATATGAAAAATATTCAAAAATTGAAAACCATACTCAGGAAGGCTTTTTTAAAATTATAGACTTGGGGTTACTCATTTATTGTTACTGCAATAAAATCAAAAGGGATATTACATCTGTGTTTTCTAGAAATGGATTTGTATTTGTTGTGGTTTTGTCAGTTTTGTACTGTTTCAAAAGAAAGAACATTTTCAAAATGTTTTTGTTCTTGCTAAATGTAGAAAAAAATAATATGTTTTGGAGAACCAGGAGAAATGGGTGAAAGTAACATGCAAAAAGTAATGCAGTTATTTTTAATCTCAAGGTAATAAACATTTATTACTTCTAGATTTATCATGTGGTTTCCAGATTCTCTTTTTTTGAATTATGTAGTAGCATTAGTTTCTATTCTTATAGTCAATATACTTATAGCAAGAATATTTCTGCATCTGTGTCATAAATCAAAATTTATTTTTTACAGAAGAAAGTAGATATTTTATGATATGTTTTATTTACTTACTAGTTGTTTATTAAACTCTGAATATTTTATTTTAGTTGAGATGCAAGCTTGATTCTTAGAAAACTTCGTAAGTAGTAAGCCAAATCACTCCTGCCAGTTTAAGCAAAATATCATTGCTTTAACATGACAGTCATATTTTTTTACTATAATTCTAATTCTGTGATGTGATATAGCCCCTAGTGTAAACAAGGAGCTGATACAAATGAACAGTGTTCCATGACCTTCATTGTCAAATCTGTTATTTTATATCATCTACCTTTTACATTTGTTTTTCGTTGTTAGTATGCTAATGCCAGTCATTTTTTTGTTGAAAAATTGTTTCCAGAGATGAAGAAAAGCCTGTCTGGAGTGTCTTGGGCCTTCCCATCAACTGTGGTCACACCAGAGTTGTCAGCCCTTACCTTAGTGCAAGACCATTTGCAAGACCTGTTACTGTTTTTCAGCTTCTGTTTAGTGTATTTGTCACTTCTTGAATTATTCTGGAAGAGAGTTTGATCCCCTAATCTATGGTACCTATTGTTGGGAAAGAAAAATTTTAAACTAAAACCAAGCAAAAGCTATTTTTCTCTTTAATACTTTAATGTGTAAACAGCTGTAATGCTCTGGTCGTTTGGCTACCTGGCACTGGTTATGTTTGCAGGGAGAGAGCAAATAAACCAGTGTTTTAAAATAACCTGGGTCCATTTAGATATTGATATTCAGTTGTGAAAAAGCACTTAGGTTCAAGAAGAAAAATCAGAGAAAAGTCCTGCAGGAAAGAAGTGTCTTTGCTGCCTAAGTAAGTCTAGCTGTGTTCTTTGTATCAAGGATTTAGGCAG
>JAWWEW010000088.1:3802657-3816632 GCA_035583185.1 Anabacerthia variegaticeps | reverse complement strand
TTCACTTTTATATATGTTCTATCCCTGCAACAGTGAGAAAATAAAAAAAAATCCCAAACTATTTCTCTCTTCACTAAAATCATCCAGACAAGGCTTTTGCACCATTGTTACATTCCTGATGTTTGATTTACACACAGTACACATGCACTACATTATACATATCTCATAAATGATCCTTTCATTACACATTGGCAATTGATAATTTAACTCTTGACTGGCAAAGCAAATCTTGATTGCCCAAAGTAAATCTAATACATTACTTGAAGATTAAGAAATACATGACAGCTGGGCTGAGCATCCTTTAAATGTAGGCATGTGATTTTTAAGGTACAGCATGTGTGCATATAATACCTACATATATATATATATATCTATATCTATATCTATATATTCACATATATATATGTATGTATTCCATATATGCATCATAATTACCAAGACAGTTACAAATTTCCACATGCATTAAACTATCTAAAAGCATTAAACAAGGCAACCTATTATGTGGAATTTTCTTAAATAATATTTGAACAATAAACAACAAGGGTAATACTGCAAAGCACTGCTCTATTCTCATGTATATCTACAATAAAATTCTAGGAACAGTTGTCTCCCAAAACATCCTCCAATACAAGTAAATTAAAAAAAAAGGTAACACAGTGTCCTATATTTGTATATTCAATGTCAGTTCAAAAATTAAAAGAAAAAAATAAACAAAGAAAAGAGAAAAAAGACATCCCCACTCAGAGTTGATATTTACATTCTTCAAACTGTAGCGGTGAAAAATAATTCTATTAGGTGCAGGACATTCCTAGTGTTGCAGTAGTGACATTTTTAATAAGTTCTTCATGAAAACATTTTTTTTTTTTGTCTTAATAGTGATGCATTCCATGACTACGTGAAAAATCTATTATCCCCTTCACTTGCAGCCAGTGGTTGAGTCTGGATTGAAAAGCTCCTTGTATAATGGAGGAAACAGTGTGTTCACTATGTCTGGATGAGATTGCTTGAATACCTGTAGTTTCTCTCCGTGCAAGTTGCAAAGTGCAGTAATTGTTGGTATCTTGGCTATTAACTGCGAGGCATTAAATTAGAAATAAAAAGAGAGGAAGAAAATTTTGTAAAAATTGCAGTTTCCAAAATGAACTACATTAGCATCTTTCTGGGTAACTGAATGCAATACTCTAAGTTCCATTAAAACTACCCATTCAAAGGACCAGATATTGTTCTTAAAATAAAAGTCTAAAAACAATTGTCCCAGAAGTTTTAGCCAAGTGCCAAAAATACATTTAGACGGAGCTGCCTCCAGTGGTACTTTTTTAAGGCAGTCTCATTCTCGATAGGGTATCAATTAAAATTATTACTATATTGAACAAAAAATGGAGTAAGAGGAAATAGGGACAAGAATCAAACAAGCAACTTTTACCTTACATTAGTGTGGCAGTACATGCAGAAATGGCTACAAAAAGAAAAGAGTGATGACCAAGAAGTGCTTGGCATTTTGTTTTAATAACTTACCTTTGTCAGTGTCTCTTCATCGAGGTGGTTTTTCTGGATTACATGTTGAAGTGCAAAGTAAATCTTTTCCTGAAGCTTCTGGACCTTCCTTGGCTCTATTAACCAGGCTCGATCTGAGAAAAAGGAAAACAAGAGATAAAGAATGCACAGATGTGAGGCATGCTCATGGTGTACCCAGTGAGCTATGCTGGCAAGCATTCACTGCAATCATAATTCCCCTGAGAAAGAACTGCATGGTAATTAAGATGTGGTTTCAGAGTCAAAGCGTCTTGATGTATTAAAGGATCACTGAAGTGTTTAACTAACATACACAAAACATACAGGAACATAATGTTGGCTCTGCATCTCTTTGTTTAAAACAGGATGTTAGGAATAAAGATAGGAATACAAATTAAACATGGCCCAACAACTTTATTATTCTCTGTTGGCACAATCAGTGTTCTAACTTTACACAGGCTAGGTGATAAACATGTCATGTTATCTCAGTGTCTGAATACATAAATAATAAACATTGATCAAAACAGTTATTTGAAAATAAGAGAATATAATTATTTAAAAATTTACATAAAATATATCTCATTATTTACTAGGCTAACATTTTGAGACCAAATATATTCTAAATTTTAAAAAAAATTTGCTTCCTTCAAAAGAATCTCTTTAATAATTCAAAAGAATTATGAGCTGTTGAAACATCTTGAAGTGCAAATTTCTCATTATTTAAAAATGTACTTCTTTTAAACAATACAAAATAGAAGATTATTTGGGAGAATAACAGTTACAGACACAGTTGTTTGAAAACCTGTATGGCTTCTACTGAACTCAAACCCCAAGTGGAGAAGGTTGTCCTTAAGATCTGTATTCTCACAAATCATAGCTTCTGGAGAAAAACACACAGAAAGAGATGTAGCAGACTTCAAGAGAATCCAAAATGATTAATACAGTGTGCTCATGCTGCAAATTTGTTTCTTCCTCCCTTAATCCAGACCAATTCTTGGATAGATTTTAGCTTTCAAACAGGAAATAAGAAAATTTATTTAATCACAGAGCATGAATTTTCATGTACAAACTGAAAAGTTCAGGAAAAACTCCTTTCTCTTTTAGAGCTCTTTCACCCACACTCGCCATCACTAAAATAACTCATAGAGATTATATAAATCAACTGCTTCAATGAGCACATATGCCACACAGGTTGGAGCAGAGCAGTATTTCCTCACAGGAAGAGCACAGTTCTGTCATTTGTCTGACTGTCTGCAGAGAGGGATGTATGAAAAGTGTTCACTGTCAAGTACTGTGAAAAGAGATGAAACTAAACTTCAGCTAGTTAACAGATGATTAGAAACAGTGATTTATTTGCAAAGCTTAGAGAATCATGCTTCTAGAATGTAAGCCAATCGATCCTGTGCCATCACTGGCCATAGAAACAGAATTAGCTGAAAGCACATGCAACATCTACACAATAAGCACACAGTCATATTTAGACTTCACAGGTTAGGTGCAAAAATTGATGCTATTGCAACGTCTTTTAATGTGTCTTTCAACAGTGTTAAATTAAAGCAGATTGTGGCAGACTAGAGCTCAAAAGATTTATCATAGAAACCTATCCTTAAAATATTTACCTTTCTGTGACAAAAGTAAGCTCAAAAATAGACTGAGGCAGTTAGAGGACTGGTTTAATCCCTCATTTATCATGAACCATATTGCTTGTATATTGCATGAAGCATATACTCTTACACAAGAGTTCTTAAATTCATGACAAGAGCTAGGTAAAACTTTTATAATAGATATTAAGTTGGTCTCCCAAAATGTGGTTTCTACCACCTGAAGTGTGGTTGCTACCATCTGCAAATTTAGCTGAAATTTCCCAAGTAATTCCAGCTATATTCACAATAGTGCAGCAAAAAGTCAATAGATCAGTGATTACCATAAAGGAAACAGAGCTTCAATTATGTACTTTTCCTTCTGAGTGTTGAACTTATGGATCTTTAAGGAGTGCATAGTCCACTAGGTTAGATAATAATGTAAGAAAGAATATGAGAGCTTAGAAGACCTGCTTTTGCAAAAAAGGAAGACAGAAAGAAGAAACATGGCAAGTCAGAATTTCAGAAGACAGATTGCCATACGAGGGCAGCCAGGTTAGTGTCTTACCACTTTGCTCTGGCATGTTTGCAGGTGGAGATGGCTCTGCAAATTTACTGGACTCCTACAATGTTTTAACTTCTGAAATCAGAAATCAAGTTAGAGAATCATCGTCAAGCAGTGTGGGTACATACCCCAAAGAGGAAAATCTGGATTTCTGCTCTGAATTAGGTGCAAAATAGATCTGACACTGGGCTTTGCAACATTACCATAACAGTGGAAGTTCTTAGGTCCCCTTACTCCCTATGGGATTGCTCTGTTTTCTGTAAACTGCCTAAACACAAGAATCAAGAGCACAAGAATCACCTTTTAGGGTGGTGACTTCTATAGAAAAGAAACTTGAATATGAGTACTTCCCACAAGGAATCCCTGTAAGCTTATATTAGTTGAGAGAAGGACTGCTGCAAGTACTTCTGTGATCTTTCCGTGATGAAACGCTTTATTGTGAAGAAACCAGAACACCTAGTGTGGAAGGAAATATTTCTTTCTCTAATGTTTACTGTTACCATTTTTGTAAGAAAATAAATGGCAAATTTCAATGTCAGTTCAGTCTAGACTGTTTTCCTTGTCTTCCCACTCTCAAACACAGCAGCCCAGCTGAAATGGGAGTTATTTAAAAAATTCAAATTTGTCATCTTTTTATGGAAGAGAGATTGTATCATCTTGCTTGCAAAATAAAGGACTGTATTTCGAACTGCAGAAATTAATCAGAATTTCTATGTCCACCTAATGTTTTCCAGAAGCAAGCACATCTCTTTGTCACCCTCACAGCTTTGGTCTTTTCAGACTAAAGGAGGGCTGATGAGCAGGGACCCACAAAGACATTGCAAGTCCCGAGTCCCAGAGGAAGTCAGGACCTCTGGGGCACAGCAACAGGCAACTCTCACCCCTGCACACAGCTAGGACACCTTTGAGGTCAAAATAGTCATTGTTTGGAGGGTCGTCTCTCCAATATACTAGTCTAATGCCACGAACAGCCACCAGCTCAACTATTTCACCTCTGAGCAGATGATGGCAAAAGCTGCTTAAAGTCAAACGAAAAAGGAGCAGAGTCCTTTCAATAGGTGTCATTAATGATCAGAATGAATGTGTTGACACCATATGTGCTAGTTAATTCTGACTAACATAATCTATACCACAGATGTGCAAAAGCGCAAAATTACCTAGGGGAATTCTTTGCAGAAAAAGCTGGAAAAATAAATCATGGTGAGTTTTTGTAAGATCTTTCAAGAGGTTACACTTACAGGAAACTGGGTGTCTAGATGCCCTGAGGTATACTTAAAAATCCCACAATAAACTGTGAGCTTGTCTAGTAGATCCATGTTCTAAGTTAACTTAATCATAAAAGTCTTTTCTGTGGTCAGCCAGCCATCACTCTCTTAAATGCATGCTTGTCTGTGCAGAATTATGATATATGAAGACATGAAAAGAGCCTGTTGCACCTATAATCAGTACCTCTCACATGGAATTTAATTGAGAGGGGATCTCGTATAGATTTTTACTGCTCATATTCTTACTACCACAGGAAAAGCCCATCATAGCTATGGACTATATAACCTGCTCAGGGCTGTGAGGTTTATGCCTCCTGAAAAAGCTACAACAAACATGTATCTGCTTGAGTACCATGCTTCTCTGTATTGTGGCCTGGAGGAACACCAGCCTACACTGCTTATTCACACAATCCTGTTCCATGTCTGTTACCCCCACACTTGGAATCTACTTCTAATATGTGCAGTCCCTGATGGTCTAACAGAGAGTAAGGTGTATTTGGGGTAATTCAGGTATTCTTTCATTGCTTACTACATTGCTTAACATTGCTTAATACAGCTTAAATACCTATTTAAGTAGGTAGAATTAGAGGTAGGGAAAGAGGAAAAAAAATCAATATGGTGTTTGGAATGAAAGATTACCTGGTGATATCAGAACAGCAGATGAAAACAAAGCAATCTCTTCCTCAGTCAGCTGTAAGGAACATAAATTCTTTGCAAAGTCAAATGCTTCATTTACCAGATCATCAGAGCCTACAGACCAAGGAGGACAAAATCAATGAAAGAAACAAGTTCTTTTAACCTACCATTAAAAAGGATTGGTTTTGTGTCAAAATGTTGTGAGTGAATGTCTGTACTGCTAAAACAAGTGCCTTTCATTAACTATTAAAATTCTACCTAACCTGAAAATGTCACTAAAACATTCATCGAAGTACAGAAATTACCAGTTAGGGGTGGGTAAAAAAATTTCACAACATCTTACAGGAGGATACTATTTTCCCAACGTGGAAAGAATTGTTATTTCTAGACAGATATTAAATCTAAGAGGTGTGAAGAACTTTTGCATATATAATTTTACTAATTATCAGTACAAATATTTATGAAAATTTGTGAAAACATCTTAAAGATCAAAATAAATCAACTAATACACTTTCATAAATGCTTTAAACTTGTAAAGAGTGTTTTGTGTAAGATATATAACAAGAAAAATATATACCTATATGATACATATATTTGAAGGAAATATCTCAAATCTTTGACTTTGGTCCTGAATAAATTTCTGATAATATCAGTCTGATGGATGGGCAAAACACATCCATTTGGCTACTAACATTTCAGGTAGCATTCAATATCATGTTCAGAAATGAAGGAATTTTTTTCAATAAATGAATATAAATGAGCTTACTTAAAAATTTTAGGCAAAACAATATTTTATGAAAGTCCTTGCCTATATTTTGTAGCAGTTCATCATTCTAGTCACCTCACTGCTGGCGCTAAAATTGACTTCTGCAGGAGACCATTAATCAGAGTGATTTGATATATCAAGCATAACTGAACAGTAAAGATAAACAGCTAAGCTCCTGCCATAAATTCATGTTTTATCAAAACTTCAGATAGCAAAGAAATCTATTTGAAAAAACCCTCATGCTGCTCTTTCTTATTAGAGAAAAATACCTATCACTGCTAAGAGCTAGTGGACTCACCTTTTTCCTTTTTCAGTTCCAGCCTAGACATTTGGAGGCTTGGGGATTCAACATTTACTGGAGATTTTCACTGTGGGTCACTATTTTCATAAAGACAAATCTCTTGCTATGTGGCTCAATGTAACTGGTTGAAAAGAAGAAGAGCAACATACCCAAGGCTTTAAACATTTGCATCCCTCCATACTTTCCTTCAAACAGAACAGTATTGTTAAGTGGGTTGAAGGCACGGCACATTCTCACCAAAACCACTTCCAAGCAGCCTGTAAGACAGAAAAAAGAGCAAAGGAACTACATATTACTGCCTAATATCAGAGGGTAGGAAATCTCAACAAGATATTTAGGAAGACATGAGTCATTAAAAACATCAGTGGGCATAGACACTCTTTGAAGGTGTCTAGATTATATATCTCTGCATGACAGAAAAAAATATTTGTCTGCTTTGCATATAGAAAGGGGTGATTTCTGGTCTGCTCTAACCACCTTTCCTTTGGGTTGACTTTTTCCCCTTTTGCAATTAAAAAAAAAACAAACAAAAAAACCCAAAAAAACCAACCAACCAACCAACCAAAAAAACAACAAAAAAACAAAGAAAGAAAATCCCCAGCCTGGACTGAATCTAAATTTAGACCTCAGCAAATAATTTCATTTTGAAATATTTTATCCTGAAAATTAGGCATCTATTGAATTTTCTTTTTAATAATTAAATCTTTTTATGTATAAAAATCCCAGCTTAATTTGGCCTGTTTAGAGAGAAAATATAAGTGAAAGAACTGAGAAGAAAAATAAAAATCAAGAACACCCCTAAAATATGTTTTCCTTGGTTTGTTTCCCCACCCCCCCACCCCTGGTTGTTGATTAGCCAAAGGAAGACTTCTCTTTTACTCCTTGCAGTTGGAAAAATGAAAGCAAAAATTTTAAGCATCCGTTAACTAAATCCAAATGTCATGTAAAATGAACTCTGAATCTGAGGATTCTTTTGCAGACATTATTTTGAGACAGAAGTCCTGACTTTCTAAGTCCTGCTCAGTGTTAACAGCAAAACTGAAAATAAAAACTGGCATATTTTTTTACATGCTAGAGTTTAACAGTGTTTTCTGACAGTACAGTCAAATATATCTTTTCCTGAGGATGCAGTCGTGTTGTTAGGTTTGCCAATCAAACAAAGGAAGTTTCCTAAGGGTGCACTGGTACCTGCAGAATTTTCAGAATTAGTACAAGATTTAAAAGTGTAGTTTTTGTGTTACAAGTCCCTTTTTCCAGAAGGTTGCCTGTGTGTTCCCAGGGTCTCTATATCACTTTCCTTTGCACCTGTGCCTGCAATCAGAGTGCAGTCCTACAATGAGCTGTAGTCTTCTGTGTACAGAGTACTGACTCACACGAGCTTTCAGTCTTAATGAAGAGATCTCTCTTGAAATAGGAAGCAGTTAAGGTTTAATGAGCTGTCTCACACAGCATCCTACTTTTTAAAGATGGAGGGAGAAAGAAACTGACATGACAGGGTAAATGCAGTTAATTACCAGCTGCGGTTCTTGTGGTTCACTTGGTCATACCATTTTGTCCTCCTGAGCTTGGCAATGTTGCTGCACAGCCATGATAAATCTTGTCATGATTCTTCCAGAGGACAGAAATTATCAAGTTCCTTTACAGTAAGGAAAGCCTTTTTCCCCTTGCCCCTATGCACACACACAGGCAAACCTGGCATACACAGAGAGCACGGCTGGAGCACACTGCTGTAATCTACTGTCATTTATTCTGAAAACAATTGGCACCGGCAGGGATTTTCCCTCCTGTGCATTGGCTGTACGGTATTTCTGCAGTCTCATTAAAAAGATTAGAGATGACCACAGAGGCAGGCCTGAGTGAGCCTGTGTGGGTTTCACTAATGACAAATGGAGATTTCACAGGGTGCTGGAAGACTGATTGGACCAGTTAAATTTGCAGGGTCCTTACATCACATGTCAGGTTGGAAACTGCAGTTTTTGCAATGGTTGTGTGCATACTTAATAACTGCAATCAACTGTGGAGGGAAGTGGATCAGGAGGCAGCAACATGATTAATGTGGAAAAATACAAAAGGCTTAATGTAACTAATGAAACAGAGCTAGGGGTCTGTTAGGGCCCCTTCATATTTAAATTAGGGCTTCTTCAAAATTAAAATGATTTGCAGAACAAGACAGCCAAACACATTTCTAGGGTACTGGGTGCTAAACCAGTCTCAAGCCTCTAGTGTTTACCCACCTGACTTAAGGAGGAGAATTTGGTCGTTCTGGCAGAGCTCCATGAAGCCTGTTATGCGCTTTGCAAACTCCACCACATACTGGATAGCATGGGTGATCTGAATGGCACACTGCTGCCACAGAGCTTCCCTGGTCTTCCGGAAAAACACACATGGAAAAGCAAAGTAGTGAGCAAGCAGGTACATCAGTGCATTAAGTTCTTCAAGTGGCCCTGCAGGCAGGTGGATTCCCCAGACTCATTCCCAGGCAGAGCTAGCAGCATCTCTGCTCCTCAAGCACTTTTCATTCGAAGGTTGTTTTCACAAGCCAATTTTCCCAGTCATCTGAACTCTGGCATTGCCTCTTCAAAGGAGCAGAATGCATTGCCCAATGTTAAAATGTGATTCTAATGTTGGCTTTTGTGCAGGACAGCAGCACAAAACATTCCAAAGTATGCTTAGGTAAGAATTGGAACAATGCTATTAAATTATTTAACAGAATATTTTTGCTAGTTTGAAACTTAAAGTAATATATAATTAAAATATCATTGCCATCTGAAAATTGATTACATCAAAATTTTGATTCCTTGATAATAGTTCTTGTTGCGCAAACACACACACAGACACACGGATGTTCTTTTGGTCCTGCTAATATTCTGTAGTCCCTCAGACTTCAAAGAATAAGCTAGAACCTATCCTGATTCTTACAAGACCAGCTAATGTGTCAATTGAAGTCTGACGTTCATCGTTAATGAAGCTGGTGCAAGAGGCAGAGATTTCTTTTGACTGGACTACATCTGAAGATGTACCAGTGGAAAACAGATTGAACTTAATTTGAGAATCACAGAGGCAGAACAAAAATGTAGTGCAATGACATAATTTTTCCACCCAATTTTGAATAGCTTCAATTTAAGGGGTACTTTCAGTTTGTCATTATCTATTGTATATGTGACAGATATTTTTTATTCACATAAAAAACAGATTTTGTTTTAAGTTATAAGGAAACAAAAATTATGTTGTCTTATTTTCTTAAAATCCTTACAACAGAGGGTCCAGTCACGATCACATTAAAGTCAACTGAATTTCTTCAAGAGTTTTAGATCTGTGATAAGAAGCACGGAAAACTGAATTCCGTAACTGTACCTAAGCTCTGACATTAGCAAACATCCCAAAATGCTGGAAAGCTGCTGCTTCTTTTTATGAAGTGTCACTCCTTTGCTTTCAGTAACCAGTTCCTTGAGATATTTAGAAACCTGTTTTGACCTATATGAAATTCATCAGTGCATTCTTGCCAAATAAATTACACCGTTAACAATTTCAAGCAGAAGAAAAAGCATGTAACAGGACTGTACCTTGCTCTGGTAAACCTTAATTTCTTCATATGTGTGGGTCTGCCATGCTAGCTGATGTAATTCCTCCATTGTATATTGACAAGTCTCCAAATGAGATTTAATGATATTCTGTGCAATTCGATCTGTGAAGGGGAGAATAAAAAATGTTACCTTTTTCATATTTTTTTTATTTCTGAAGATGATTGTTGCAAAATGTTTTAGTATGCCAAGTCAAATGATCTTAATAAACAGTGGATCTGCACATAGTGGAGCATCACAGTAAATGATTCCTGTAAAACTATATACAATCTTCATTCTGAAAGTGATTTCTTTTTAATGCCTTTAAATAAATGTCATTTGGACATTTGGTTGCTATTTGGTTACCCAATCACTTTTGTCTGCCTCATGCCTGAGTAATAACTGGTAGACTCTTCTAGGCTGGAGAAGATGAAGAATATAGCTGTTGAATATCACCCCGGCAGGACACCTTCACAGGCTTGAGGCCACAATCTCTGCATCAAGGTAATATCTCTCTTCCCATTGTGTGTAGATGTTTGCTTGCTTTCTTCTTAGTTCTACTAAAAGCATTAACCTGTTCGAGTCAGTGGTCAGCAAGTTTCAGAGCTGCTAGGTCTCACAGAAATTGAATGACTGTTCAAACTTAACCCATAGAAACTAGGAGTGTACAGTAGACCTTTGCCCTTTAAGCTACTTGAGTGGATTTAAAAGATTTTCACAAAAACTTCCAGTATGAATTAATGAGCACCAGAAATTGAAATGTCTTGATGAAACATGTTATAGAAAACTGATGATTTCCTATTTTGTGACTTTGAGACCTACATATCTAATGAAGCTAGTGCTTCAGCCTGAAGACATTGCTTAAACCGAACAACTTCCAAACAAAGGAACAAAGGCAAAAGCACAGAAGTGAACTGAAGCACTTGTGGCAGAATTGACATTGCACAGAAAACATTTGTCAAAAAAGGGAAAGGACATTGACAATGCATTAGCCAAATCTGAGCACGGGAAGAAGAAAGAACTAGGCATGTCATCATTTACTCATTCATATTCTCAACAGTTTGCACGTATCTGGAGCTTAGAGTTCCAAAATAAAACTGTCTCTTTGGCCAAATATTGACTGAATTTAAAAACACCAGCAAGAAAGAAAGCAAGAAAAGAATGCTAACACATATATTGTCTCTGTAAACACAGCTATAGGAGTGTTATTTAAAGGAGAGATGCCTGTGCTACTGTCACAGTTAATAAGCTGAGACTCAGTGGAAGAAAACATATATGAGTTGCAGGTTTGTATAGGAAAAATAAAACCTGCTCAATTGAATCTGTACAGGTAACCCTTAAAGGGCAACATTATTAAGTGCAGTGATCTAGCCACTGTTCTTTCATGGAAGGTTGAATGTAAGTCTTAACCCCTAATAGAAAGCTGTTGCATTTCATAATAAAATTCTTACAGATAAATGGGCATCTTGGAAGAAATGGATGATGATTTTAAACAATTTTTTTAAAGAATCAACAGAGGTTTTTTGTATTTCTCTAATGAAGAAAAGCAAGTAAATCCTACCTTTTTTAGAAAGATCAAAGTTCAGAATGTTGCCCCCATATTGTTCTATTTAGAGTTTTAACTATATTATCTTTCTGGAAACACCCTTAGCCAATGTAAACTTGATTGCAGAAGTTCAACTCATCCTGTATTTTTTGTCAATTTTGTTCCTTGAAGGATTTAACCAGAAAGAACTGAGATATAGTCAGAGAAACATTTAGGCCTTTTATCTAAAAAACAGCACAGAAGCATGATATCACCTTGCATCACAATTCTGCAGTCTTAATGGTGAAGGATTTTTGCTCTCTGTAGCCATTGTCAGCTCTTTTGCTCTCTTGTGCTTCCTAGCCCAGCTCTCCTAGCTTCACAATTTGTTACAAAAGCTCAAGCTATTCACACACTTGGCTCAGAGAAAATGACTACAATAAATATCTCACATAATTTCACATTACTGTATAGACAGATTTTGAATCAGATAAGGTGACCGAATGCCAGCAATCTGAAAACAAGACCTTTTCAATTCACTGACTTCAAAATATACTTGATTAGCAGGTCTGCATTACTGCACATCTCCTCAGTTCTATTCCTTTTCCTACCATTTATGTATTTACCTTAGGAATGAAGAGCTGAGAAACTCTTTGAGGTTTTGTAGGAATGGCATCCTGTGTTTTTACCCCCATACACCTTTTCCTTGCATACTTGTGCTTATGTTGAGCTGACATTAAAACCCGTTTCAATGTGCAAAGGCCTGGGGTAATCACAGTAAGTAGCGGCTCTGAATACTGATATCCAGAGAGGAATCCGGTGCACGAGAGACTTGAAACTCTTGTGCTGCAGGCTAAGCAATGTTGAGTGTGCTATGGAAAGGGTTTCAGAGGAGGAGGGAACTGCTCGTTCACCATAAGCAGCAGAGGAAGCTGTATGCTTACACTCCATGCTGGAGTTCCTAGAAGAAGCTTTATGGAAATATAGCATACACTGTGTGGAAGAGCTGACATGATGCAAAAACTGAAAGAAGTACAAGCTTGTCTTGGCTTCTCAGATGGCCCAGCAACAGAAGATCCAATGCAGGCAGAGGCAAGAATGTCATTCTCAAAGGGTTTCATAGACCATAGCCTTTTTTTTTTCCTGACATTATCAGATTTTAGCAACTTTTCGTGAAAGAAGTTGGAATCAGGACACACCTTCTCCCATGCAGGAAGAAATTCCTAACCACTGGGAATAATCTACTGATATGTAATGTAAACCTGTCCTGTCACAGGTACTGTGCTGTACCCAAAATGTGACAAATTTCTGTGAGACCTAGCAGCTCTGAAAATTGCTGACCACTGACTTGAAGAGACTAATTCTTTTAGAAAGAAATGAACAATGAGAAAGAAAGCAAACATCTACAAACAATGAGAGAAGAGAAATTGCCTTGAAGCAGAGGTTGTGGCCTCAAGCCTGTGTAGGTACCCTGCTGGGGTGAATTAACATCTATGTGTCTCATCTTTTGCAGGGTAGAAGAGTCTACTACAGTTACTTCACATATCAGTCCTGACTTCTAGTTTATTTTGCTTTCAAAAATCTAGGGCCAGAGATTTTAAAGGTCCCCTTTCACTGGGAAACTGCATGTACACAACTAGAAATCCTATTTGGATGGGCTACAAGGACTACAAAAGACAACTCCATTTTTGTGACTTCAGTGTGAACTGCATTTCTCCTTGAAATGCTGTCAGCTTCCATTTTACATAATTAAAATATGTTTGCAAGGTTTGCTGCATGAAAATGAAAAGAGATGATTCTAGCCACAGAGGTGTGATAATCAAAGTAAGCAACATTTAATTTTCTAAGCACCAATTGCTGCAATTATTGAATGAAAGTTGGTATTATTATCCATTGGTATTATCAATGAAAAGAATTCTTGAGCCTGCATTACAGCACCAGAATTATAACTACAGCCTGTAAATTGCAGAATTTTTAAAGCTTATCTGACACAATATGTAAACATATGTAAACATAAATGTAGATTAAGTGCTTTACTCCTCTCTTTTTGCCTATATATTGGGTTTATAACATTAGGGCTATATCTCCTACCATTCATCATGATGACTTGATATTAAATGATAACACAGGGAATCTGAAAGTTACACCACATCTTGGCAGATTGACTGTTTCTAGAAAACATGTTCCACAGAAGATAACGCTCCCAGTGCCTACACTCTGGCATACATTGTGACATGGAAGCATTTACACGAGATAAATTTGTTC
>JAWWEW010000088.1:3742867-3752973 GCA_035583185.1 Anabacerthia variegaticeps | reverse complement strand
ACCCACCCCACCCCTGCCCCATCCCGACAACAGACAATGGCAGACAGCTCCCTTTGCCACACTTACTCAACCACAGAATCAAAGAATATGCCAAGTTGGAAGGGACTCACAAAGATCACTGGTCCAACTCTTGGCCCTGAACAAGACCATCCCCAAGAGTCACACCATGTGCCTTAGAGTACCATTCAAATGCTTCTTGAAGTCTGTCAGGCTTGGTGCTGTGACCACTTCTCTGGAGAGTCTGTTCCAGTGCCCAATCACCCTCTGGGTGGAGAAGCTCTTTCCAATTTCCAGCCTAAACCTCCCCTGACACGACTTCAGGACATTCCCTTAGGTTCTGTCACTGGTCACCACAGAGAAAAGATCAGTGTCTGCCCCTTCTCTTCCCTTCATGAGGAAGAAGTAATACTGTGATGAGGTCTCCCGTCAGTCTGCTCTTCTCCAGGCTGAACACATCAAGTGATTCAGCCACTCCTCATACAGCTTCCTCTCTTTGTTGCCTTCACCAGCCCTTTACCATCTTTGTTGTCCTCCTTTCAACACTCTGTTGCGGAGACAATATAAAGGTGAGGCTGCCTCAGTGCAGAGCAGAGCAAGACAATCCCCTCCCTCGACTGGCTGGTGATGCTTTGCCCGATGCCCCCCAGGACACTGTTGTCCCTCCTGGCTGCCAGGGCACTGCTGACTCATATCCAACTTGCCATCCACCAGGACCCCCAGGTCCTTTTCCTCTCACTGCTTTCCAGCATCTCATTCCCCAGTCTGTACAAATGTCCAGGATTGCCCCATTCCCTGGTGCAGAATCCAGCACTTCTCCTTGTTGAACTTCACATGGTTGGTGATTGCCTGTCTCTCTAATTTGTCAAGGTCTCTCTACAGGCCTCACTGCTTTTGAGGGAGTCAAGAACTCCTCCCACTTTTGTGTCATCTGCAAACTTGCTCAGTATCCTTTCAGTCATTTATGAAGATGTTGGGGGCCTGAGATGGAGCCCTGTGGAACCCCACTAGTGACAGGTCACCAGGCTGGTATCACCCCATTTACTATTACCCTCTGTGCTCAACCTGTGAGCCAATTGCTCACTCACCACATGATGTGTTTATCCAGCTGTGTGCTGGACATTCTGTCCAGAAGGACACTGTGAGAGACAGCACTGAAAGCTTTACTGAAATCCCAAAGGATTACATCAACTGGCTTCCCCTGATCATCTAGGTGAGGTACTTTGTCATAAAAGGAAATCAGGTTTGAAAAGCAGAAATAATCCCCTGCTGCTCATGTTCCTGGTGATAGGGAGCAAGATATGTCTTCAGTCTCTCCTTTGGAGAAAAGAATAATACTTGACTTTCAGCTTGACAGCTGAAAAACAGTATTACCAATCCAGTTTCTAGGATATATATGTATTTTTTTTTTTTAACCCTCTTCAAAAGCACAAAGTGTTTTTTTTAAGTATCAAACCATATTGTTTCAGCCTATGAACTTTGGGAGTTACTTAGGAAACTCTAAAACAGAAATATTTTATCCAGATATAGATTGAAATGCTTCCTTTGTTTGACATGGTACTGTAATTTCTTCATGTAAAAATTGTGCTTTCCTTTCTTACATTTGCCAGTATGAATTATTTTTTCTCTTTTAATTTTTCTCCTGACATAAAGCTATTTGTTTTTTTCTCTGCTCTGCATGGCATATTTGCCTGCAGTGTTTCTCTGTTATGAAGTTGGCTCTCAGCTATGATATTCATTCATGGATAAATGTCACTCTCATGTATTTTAAGAAACACTTTCTCTTTTATATTTTCTTCCAGTGAAAATAATCACTGCTTCTTCACAGGATGTAAATATTTTCTTTATAACTAGAGTGTGAATATGAAGCTGGTTTTAATCCTTGTGTCACTGAAATTCTGCTTAACAACCACGCAGATCTTGTTTCCCCAATGAAATAACTGATTATTGCCTTCAGGCTGGGTAGAAAAGGAGCACCAGTTCTGATAATGTAAACATAAACATCTACAAGTCCTGAAATTAGCTCAGTAGGTTAGGGCATGGTGCTATTATTATATGGGGCCTTGTATTTTTTTGATGTAAAACCCCTTCAATGAGCTTGTGAGGCGAGCCTGGGACCTTACATAAAGTCTACCTGGTCCATGCCAAAGGCCTTGTACAATCAGCATGCAATACAGAGCCCAAGAGATCAGCTGTTGCACCTTCCTTCTAACAATCCTGCCCAAATTCCAATTTGACTGCCTATTTTTACTACATCTCAGTATTATATTGCTTCAGCTTCCATTACCTGGAGACTCTTCTGTGCCACCTTCCCTCCAGACCCCATGTTATAATGGTATTGGAGCTTGCAGTCTCAGTGGGGAATGGGAAGCATCCCTTTCCTTATTTGCAGTCTTGAGTGGATGCAATCATGCAAAGGCAAAATTCAAGACTCTGTCATCAGCAGTCTAATAAAATTAATCTATTGACCAATACATTAAATTCTGCCACAAGTCCCCATTCACAGTGCTCACTTACCAGAAGCTTCATATGGAGATGCAGCCTTTCTTACATGGAAGAGCAGCTACCGAACTGCAACAGACTAAGATCCTAAAATATTTAACAGTGAAGTCGACAATTTAAAATTCAATTTTGGATATGGACTAAGTCTGAATCATTAATTTTCCTCAGGGCCTGGTCATAATGAAGAAACATTTCAAAAGCATTGTCACTTCAACAAGAAATTACACTTATTCAGATAGTTTATCAATTTTACCTCACTATGAACAAACCTGTTACTTTGAATTTGTTTCACAGTAGCTATCTACTTGTTACTTGTTAGGTAGAGAGAAGCAAAGCAGAGAAGGAAGAAGGATAATAGGGCTTATATGTAGTCAACCAACTATAGCCCAGTTCCACTTTAATTCTAGGTAAGGAAGAAAAATTGCTTTATTACTAACACTGCTGCCTACCTATGATCAGGTTAACTACAGCATTTTAATCCTTCAGTACAAGAGGATTTAACCCTGAGAAAAATCCTCTGTAATTCTCTTACCTCTATAAATGGCTCCAATGTGCTTACCCAACACGGAGCTTCCACCTCCTAACCATCAGTATGCTTGCAATCACATTAATGGTGAAGTAATTTTTTTGGCCTTCTCTCACATTGTTACAGCTTTAGACTCAATCAAAGTCTTGCTACTGCAATCAAAACTTTCTGCTGGACCATCCATGTTGTACATACCTGTCAGTGTTCTAAGCAGAGGGCTAAAACGACTCATAATTCATGATTAGAGCTACTCTCTGGACCTTTTATCTCCACTGAGGCAGTGATATAGCCAGATCTGTAAAGTGAGAGCCAAAACATGGAGCTCTGCCACTTGAATGGCTATGTCATTTTAAGTTTTAATCATCATAAATGTGTTTCCTTCCTTCAGGACTACGGTGAGGCTTTACTTGTGTTGAAGCCCTTTCAGAGATGGAAGACTTTACTGTATGAAAAACATAATTCCCAGGCTACAATGACATTTTCCACAAAGTCTAAAGGAAAACCCTAAAGTAATCACTATACAAAACCAAAATGCAGCACTTAGGTTCCAATGCAATGTACTCAAGGATGGCAGGATGCTACAATTTAAATGTTTACTACCCAACAATTCCACATACTTACACCAAGCAATTCTCATTATGGAAGATATTTAAAATAGCATCTTATCTTTGAAATACTACTGCAACAGGAAAAAAACCAAAAAACTCCCTCCTCCTCCAAATCTTTTTTTTCTACCATCTTGTAGAGGGGATAGGAAACACTATGAACAAATAAAGGTTAAATCAATAATAATTACAGAAATTCTGTGTAATGATAGTAAAAAATTGATGTTTTAAATACAACAAATACTAGTTACACCCATCTAGCTCTTACATTGCACTTTCAGAGATAGATTTTGATCTGTTGTGGTCACAAATTCAGTTCAACTCATTTGTTTTGGATGGAATTACTTCAGGCTCACCAGCATTACCAAGATCAGAGGTTGATAAAGTGATTTGCCCAAAAGTAATCATGAATTTAAAACACTAGAGTAGAAATTGGAAGCTTTGCAGCTCCTGACTACTCTTGCATTAGTTTTCATCAATGGAAAATGCAGAATATAATCTGATTCACTGGTGAAAATACTGGATTCTCCAAGTGCTCCTGACTGAATATTTAGACCACATCACATCGTCTCATTGTCTTATAGTGTTACCATTCATGCAACACAATGTCCATAACACACACACACACACACACACACACACACACACATGCACACACACAAGAAGAGGGTTCAAGATCTCTGAAGACAAGAAATAGCAGAAATAATTTTCCTTTCTGGTGTGCACGAATTATGATACACAGTGAATTACAAGATTCTGTTACATGCCCTCCACAGAACTCTAGCTTGCATAATACTTAGGATGGGTGGTGTTCATTGAAAAGCAATGAGTCAATAGCTTGTTTTCTGCTAGTTGTTCAATGTTTCGCCTGAGGTTTTATTTACTGTACAGAGGACACAATACTGCTCTAAAAAGAAAAGTCTTAGTTTTCTCATTATCCTTCTATTTTTTAAAATAATTGGTATTCAAATGTTTAAAATTATAAACATACTTATTTTTACAATATATTAACCAGATAGGCATATGACAGCTTTAAAAAGCAGCAGTTGAGGAGTAGGGAGTAAATATAAGAAAATACATTAAAATATAATAAAATAAAAGAAATTAACTTGTTCAGAAGCTTTCTTAATTCGATGGTTTATCTTCTAAGATGCTGATTTGTCAGCTGTTTATGAAAAGAGTTTTGATGAAACTGAAAGGAAGGACTTGTTAATTTTAAGACGTTTACTGTTTCCTAACCACCAAAAGCTACAGAAAAACTAGCTGTCAGAAAAAAATGACGTTCAGTTACAACAAAAGAGGTCAACGTTTCAAGTCTTTCACAGTCCCCAGGCTGGCAGGACAGCAAAACCAAGAGGTGATCAAAAATTCCAGGCAACTAGCCATCAAGCAGTTTGGCCTTCACCAGTCATCTTCAGACATACAGATGAATATCTGCACACAGCTCTGTACAAATGTGAGAGACCTTCAACAATCCAATCTGATGCAGAAATAGTGAGTTTTTGAAATCCCCATGGTTAAATTCCCACATCTTGAGAAGACAGAGGAAAGCATTCCCTGCTCTTGATTCAGGAAGCATCATCTGTGAGAATATCCCCACTCTGAGAACCACAATTTAAAGCAAATTATTTCAGGAAAGGCCATGGAATTATGACTCCCACATCTCAGCTCTAGTCACTGCCCTGATCAGCTTCAGGGGAAAATCCTGCCTACTCCAAGCATGCCACAGGTCCAGTATAAAGAGAAGTTACAAAGAATGTACTGCAAAAGCAATGGAGTGTCCCTACAACACATCTGCAGAATGTATTTCCCCTGAGGTGAATCTCCATAATAATGAAAGGATACGTGTGTCTGAGAATCAGGCTACTCTTATCAAACCATCAGTCTTTCACACAGGGTTGGAAGGGATCCATAAGGATCATCAGGTCTAACTCTCTGTTTTTGGCAAGACTACATACAACTAAACCACGTGGCTAAGAGTGTCATTCAGAGGATGCACGAACTCTGACAGGTTTGCTGACCTGACCACTTCCCTGCTCCAGTGACTGACCATGCTCTCAGTGAAGAACCTTAATATCCAGTCTGAACTTTCCCTAATACAGCTTCATTCCTTTTGCTTGCGTCCTGATGCTGGTCCCCAGCGAGAGAGACCGGTGCTTGCCTCTCCCTTGCCTACTGAGAAAGATGTAGACTGCAATGGGGTCATACCTCAGCCTTCTCTTCTCCAAGCTGAACAAATCAAGTGACCTCAACCACTCCTCCTGTGTGGCCCTTGACGTCTTTCACTGTCCTAGTGACTCTCTGCTAGACATGCTCTAGGAGTTTTATATTCTTCTTATAATGAGACAACCAAAACTGCACACCAGCACAGTGTAGTTTGCTCCAAAAGATGATGCTAAGGGCTATAGGACATCCTTTCCCCACCCTTGCCCCTATTATTATGTTGATATCTCTGATGACTTGGAGGACTTGGTGTACAGCATAGTTCTCACACAGCAAAGTGAGTAGTAGTATGGGGGAATGAGTGCCTTGATCAGCTCTGACATAGAAGAAAATGTCAGTGGAGAGGGCTAAAATAGTAAATTATTGGATGTGGTTCCAGATTTACTTTGGAATCCCTTATAAACTGCCATAAACAATTTGTTATACATGCTTGCTAACACAACCACCATACGTATGCTCAGAGACAAACCAGAGCGAATTTGAAGATCCTGGTTGCACAGTAACACAGTTTATTTTTGGCCCTGGCTTTAGGTTGGACAACATGAAGTACTGTCCTCAAAACTGCATTCTGGAATTAACTGAAGTACTTCAAGGAAATTTTCCAGGAACACTTATTGATAGAGAAATCATCAGTTTCAGGGGAAAAAACACCAGTTCAAATTATTACAAATTTTACAAAGCTATCATCAGTTGAAATTGGAATCATATGATATTAGGGTGCAATACTGATTTTATACATACTCGTTAATTTAAACTGTGTGTGTAAATCAAAGAGAGATGTCAGACCTACTGTGAATACAAACATTTCAAAACATTAAATTATCACTGTAAGTTAATATTGATATATCGATAGAGGACTATAAAAAAGACAATTCAGTTTGAATAACATATATAATTTGCTTCAGAATTTAATGTTGGACTTGTCAGTGGACCTCAAAGGGGAAATTATGACTATAGTCATAATAAGTTATTGCTATTCTGGAATTTAAATGTGGACCACTTCATTTATGCATTATGAAATAGATTTTCACATGCTCTTTTTTCAAAAGACCTTACTTACACAGACATGTTTACAAAGTAAATGGAGGAAATGGAACATCAAGGCAGCTAGGGGTCCAACAGTCCCTGAGGCAGACAGTACACACCTTCCACCATGCCCTGGTGCTTGTTGCATAAGGAAAGCTGCTGTGTTTTTTTAACTGCTTAGTGGACAGAGCCTAGCCTTAGCAGATGCTGAGGATTGCAGCCTCGGCCAAAGCTCCTAGGCCCTGAGGCTCCACAGAGCACAGCCTCAGCCTTTGGGCTACCCAACTGCTCTGCTGGGTGTGGCCACTGATACACCTGCTGCAGGACTGAACACATAGGCAGCTGCCAACTGCACACTCCTGGATGTGCAGCATCCACTAGCACAGCACAAGGGGCAGTGCCATTAGGTCTGGTGGCTCACAGGACACATTTCCCGACGGGATACACTGTTCAGCCATGTTTCCGTTGCTCGCTATGCTGCATGGTAGTTTTATAAATGACTTTATGAGTGCTTGAGGACAAAAAAGCTGGTTGCATTTTCTCTCCTGCCGTCCCCCTCTCCAGTAACACACAACACATTTGTTCAGTGACTCATTAGCAAAGCACTCTTAAACGTTAATCTAGGAAGAAAATCCTGTAGCAGTTCCTTCAGCTATTGCTCTGTTAATACTGGGAGTAACTAGTCTGCAGGCTGGAGATTGCAAAATGCTTTGTCCTTTCTACTTTGCAAAGCATTATAACTCATTAGCAAGCCCTTGCTAATTGAATTTGATTTAGTGTCAACACTGTCACAATCACACAGAAGCACACCAATAAAATTTCAATCCTCCTTGCTGTGATCATTAAGTCCAGTTGTCTTACAACAGGAGCTCTGCCTTTGTGGTGAGGGTTGTCAGATCAGACTCACAGGAGCTCTGTTTCAGTTGCTATATGAAATAAACAAAAATGCCAAAGCTGCCATCTAAAATATAAGATTAATAGAGAAATTCATTAGTTAAAATGACATGCACAAATGCTGCTGTTGGCTGTTTTTCTGGTTTCTGATCTCAGCTACCCCCTTCAAAACACAAACCCCCGTAGCAATAGACATTTGAAAGAATGAGTGTTCTAGGAAAATGACTAGATTTTTTTTCCATATAAGTCTCCTGTCAAATAAACAGAATAAAAATATGAAAGGAAAAGATGTATTCAAAGTATGCCACTGATAATTACAGATTTTTATATATTTAGCTTGCTAGTAGAGTTTTTTTTTTTAAATTTATTTTTTTGGCTTTGTGACCAAATAAAAAATAAGCAGCAACAAATTGTCTCTAATACTCTGTCTGGGAGCTTTACTTAAATAATAATATCACTACTAGTGGTATATACTAGTGTTATAATAAGATGAAACAAAAGAAAAAAAAAGCCTTAAGAACAAATATTATTTAGATTTTGAGCACTAATGAAACCAGAAGGAAAATATTCAAAGTCTGAAGGTTCTATGCAGAAGAATAACTGACTGATCATCCAATCTGCTTTCCCATCACTAACCTAAGGAGATACACTCTTCCTTTCTAAGACTAATGAGCATTCAATCAGTTACATAAGATAGTTTCTTCTCTCTCCTGATGGAGAAATTCATGAAGCTCTGGTGTTCATGATACTCCATCACATCTTTTTATTTTAGTGTTTTACACACAGGCACAAACCTATCCCTCACCAAAGTGGCAGGGGAGTTTCTCTACCTCAACAGCAGTATATTTAAATTTCTATCTCAAAGACTTCAGGAAAGTGACATAAATTCTGGAATACTGTAATACTAGAAAACTGACAAGTCATAGTGCTGTAGTTGGGGGAAGCCTTATTGCCATCAGTCAGTACGGCACATATATTTTAACTCTTCTCTGGAATTTCACCTGAAGATTAAAAAAATAAAACCAAAAAACCCAAATCCAAGTGAACAAAATAAACAATCACTTGAACAAAACAAAGCCAAAACCCAGAGTGAAAATACTCAGATCTGATAACTTTATGTTGATCATTCTCCTTGTCATTTTTCACAGAAAAGTTCCCACATTACGGGAGTTAAGTCATTATACCCTCAAGCATACACTACAAAATTCATATTACATAATTTCACCCCATTTCTACTCCTATTATGGCCATGTGTATAGTTTTTCTTATAGTTGATCCCAAACCTTCTCCAGATTAAAAAAGCCTCCCAATTTTGTGATGTCAGTATATCCCTAATAATCATGCCATAGTTATTAATGGTAATATTAAATAAGGTCAGCACAGAAATTGATGTCTGAGGAGCTCCTCTAGAAAAATTATTCTGTTCAGTCCATTACTTCATATCCCTGTCAGCAATACACCATTTGCTTTCTCTTACACTGAATCCCACAAGCCCGAGATGAAATAAGCAAAACTTCATACTCCATATTAATTCAGCTTTTACACTCTTCCACTGTTTATTCTCTTCTTGTGTTTTGAGCGATACTTATCAAACACTCTAAATTAATAATTCCCAGATGATTTCAGAAAAATATTTGTATCAAAAGAGCACATTTTCAGGGGTTATAGACAGCTTTCTATGAAGAGGTGGAGGCTGTTATAGTTTCAACACTCGTCAGAATTCCTTCCTAAAAGCTTGGAGCCAACGCCTTAGTGTCCGTAAAGATGTTAACAAAGGGCATGATGAATATTCATGTCCTGATGTTGATCACTTAGTCAGGGCCTTTTGTTCTGGTCTCTCCCCAGGCAGGGAGGGGGAGTGAGGACGGCTCGGGGAGTGGGGGAAGTGGCCAGGGTTTCTGCGGGTTTTTTTCCTGCGCAGGCGCTTCAGGAAGCTCGGGGCTTTTCTCGGCGGAGTGATGCGGAGGGACACCGGGGTCCGGCACCACTGGATAGTCTGCACTGTGTCTTCCTCTCCCTAGCTCCCGTTCATCCGTGGGCGACCGCGAGTGCCGCGGGAACCGCCGTGAAGAGAAGGAGCACGGCTGTTTCCTGCAAAGCAGAGACAGGTTTCTCTCCTGCTCTCTCCATGGACATCACTGGAGCTCACCTGGTGACTGTGCTACTGCATTCCCCGGAGAGCCCAGCCGGCCGGGCGCGACATCACCACCTGCTGTCCGTAAATATAACTGCAGTTCCCCTTTTTTGGGGGGTAGCCAAAAGACCTTTTAACTGTTTGCTTTGTTGTTTAAAGGGTTTATTACAAACTTGTTGTTTAGTCCTTTCTGGATATA
>JAWWEW010000088.1:3710451-3730080 GCA_035583185.1 Anabacerthia variegaticeps | reverse complement strand
GCCACCTAGTTTAATTTGTGACTACAACCCTGAACATTCAAGAAAAAGAAAATGAACAGCAGAAGAAAGATTAAAATATTCATATGCATACAGGACAAGACAAAACAAAAAAAAAAAAACAAGCAGAATATAGTCTGACCCATATTGTCTTTCTTATGATATAGGCATAATCAGTGAGGATGATGGAGAGAATGTATAGATTATTCTTAAGAATACACACAATTTTCAAAAGTTTTACATATTTTGTATGAATCTAGATCATATAAATGACTTCTAGAGTGAAGCTGATATACAACTGTACTGTCAAAGTACCATATGGTCAAAATGGCATTTGGAGGTGTCAGTGTACCTTCTGAGATGGAGACATTTAAAAAGTTAATGGCAACTTTTTAGTAGTTTGAGCCTCTGTTCATGCTTCATCAATGCATGACCACATTTTATATAATCTAGCATAAAATTTAGCTTAGATTGTTTAGGGAAGTAGTTTATTTAAAACCGCCAAATAGAATGAAAATATTTACTTAAAAGTATTTATATTGCAGTTGAACCACACTCTAAATACCAGTTGCAAAAAACCCTAAATTTTGGTGAGCTGGGAAGGTAAACCCAGATTTTGACTGAAATATTATGCAAAAACATGATTCTCTTCCTCATCTGGCCAGAACAATACATGACCTCTTGATGTACATCTGGATGCAATGGCATGGATTGTCCTCACTACACGCATATTTACTGGTGAGGAGGGAAAATTTTTAAAGAGACAGCCATTCACCTGTAAATGACAAAGTACCTACATCTTTTCATATACATAATTTTCTCTGATCACATCCAAGGCTCTTTCCCTATGCCTACATTATGGTTGATGACAAAAAAGGCCTCATTCTTGGAAGTCACATTTCATTGATTGAATTACAGGGAATTGTTTAAAAAAATGAAGTTATGCAGGCACCAATTAAATTGCATTACACTTAGGAAAGTAGGATATGTCATACAGGATCAGAAAGAAGAGCCCAACAAGTTTCATATCCTCGTTCCACAGAGGACTGTCCTAATTCTTTGGAGCAATGTAACAGCACCCAAAATTTCACAAATCTCTGCCCAGGCTTAGTTACAGAACTGGTAGAATCACAGAATCATTTATGTAGAAAAGGAGCTCTGGAGTCGTCTTGTCTAATCTTCTGCGTGAAGAGAGAACTGAACAATGACTTCCTGACTCCCAGCATCATCTACATGATATCAGAACACAGAACTTTTCTTATGACCTTTTGTAATGCGTACATACAAGCTATCAATATTTCTGGACACAAAATGGTTCAGTACTACTGTCAGGTAGTACTATCTAAATACACACTTAAGCTGACCTCTCATTTTATCTGTGAATGCTGAACAGTGTATCAGCATAACCCAGTTCCTAGCACTATATAATGTACTTAAAGGTTTCCATAGATCAGTTCATTGGTTGGGTATGACTATGTGAATTGCATTATTATTATTATTATTATTACTATTATTATTATTAATCTTGGAAAGCATTTCAGCTCTACATGACTCCCAAAATTTTAGTCCCCCTACTTTCTCCCCAAAAGACAGAAAGGAGCTAAAGAGAGGTCCTATCTCATTAAAGGTTATCAAAACTTAATTTGGGAAGTGTATGACTGCAGAAGAATAAAGACAGAAGACCTGATTTCTTCTTACCTTATTCCAGATTAAATTAATTTCCTTATTGTAGGAAATATCTGGAATATTTTCCTATTTTGTGTTTTTAGAAGCACATATATAAATCAGACTTTCAATTGCATTCACTTCCAAAACCGGTTCCATCTCTGGTTTCAGTGAAAAGCAGAATGTAGCCTCTCATCTTCAGCCCACCTCCTCTAATAACCATAAGCCATTTCTAAGCACACCAGTGATTTTTTTTTTTTTTTTTTTTTTTGCTTAGGGATTTATATTACCAGCTATTCATTGCCTTAGTCAAATGAAAGGGAACTAAAACTATCCTCCTAAGTGAAGTTTTCTGTTCCATGAAAAAGCTTACCAAGAAATGGATACTTTATCAAGGGAGCAAGGACAATAGGCATTTCACATTGCATGGAAAAAGAAATCTTTTAGAAACAAACAGTTTATGTTCTGCATAGCACATATCCAATGACTGTTTGATTGTGTATCTGTGATTATTGTGCGGATAGTGATTATCTTCTTTGTAGAATGTTCTCACAGATTTGCGCAATGATTTAAAGATCACAGGCAACAGGAACATTGCCTCTTTTCCCTAAATTTCACACTCTTCAGGACTCAGATCTTGCCCAGGCACCTCCCTGGGATAGTTATGGTGCTCTTGCTCAAGTTTTGTATCTTGACTAGATCCCTTCTGTGAACTAGCATTTGTTATCAGATCTTGTTTTCTTTGGCACAGCTGACCTTGGACGCCAAGCAGAAATGGTGCTCTTCCTTGCACAGTGGTTGGGTGTCCGTGAGTCACAAACACAGCACACGCTAAATAATCCATCTCTCATGAAGACCCTGGAAGTGCTGGAGTGATTCTGTGTTTCTCAGTTTTCGCACTGCCTTCAGTGCAACTGAGAGCAGCATGATAACATTTTACTCCTTCCCAAGGAATGGATGCAGAAGTTGGGAATGTAATGACAAGAAGCAGCAAAACACTCAGTAAATCAAAAAGCATGAAATGTAGGAACTTAAAATACCTTAGAACACCCTTCAGCATTTAAAGGTGAAGCAGTTAAGCAAAGAAAGGTGTTTCAGCCACCTGAACACCTAAAAATAAGAACACTTTGAATATGTATTTGCCTTTTGAAAATGGAAAGTAATGTGAGGAAAAATTATCTCATGGATTACCTCCATCTCTTAGAAGGAAACATTTGGGGACTAAGTATAATGTGTTTCCATTACCAGTGTGATATAAAAGAACAGGATATATTTTTGACCCAGCTTTATGATTTCTAATGTTGATTTTGTTGCATTTTGTCTACTTAGCCCTAGCAAACTGGGCATGTGGGTATTTTTCATACTAAGCTATACAATATTAATCCACAACTGCTTTTCCACGTCTTGCATTGTAGCATGTTTGTAGGATGGCGAAGTGAAACTGATCTTGGGACAGGGAAGCTTGCTCAGTAACAAGTAGTTAGGATTGAAATGAAGGTCCTTCTCACTTCTGTAATTTAAAGGTTAAGAGATGCTACTTTACACTAAAACTATCTACTCTAGACTTCTTCAGATTACACCATGATTTGGCAATCAATGAAGAAGTTAAAATGTTACTTTTCTGGTTTTCTTGAAAATTTAGTACATTGTTATGCTATGAAGATAATTATTCTTTCCATTTCAACAAAACAAAAAACTAAATCCACCTACTTTGAAGTATCAGGTGGAGAGTACTTTGCCAGCTTGTAAGAAGCAATATTTCAATAGTTTCTTTTTTTATATAATATTAATTTTACAGAACACCCAAAGACAGTTCATATTTCTGGTCAAAAAGAATGATAAGTGTCTGCCAAAGGGTCTTATCCTGCTACTGGGAAAGAGAGTCTCAAACGCATTAGGTTATCCCTCCTAAATAAATCTTTGGAAAACTGAAATCAGGTGGAGAACTCAAGTCAGGTTGATATTTCAGTGTTCCACAGTAAATATCATTAGCATTGTGGTGCTGTAAGTAATATCTTGCTTTGATTTTTTGGTTAGCCTAGGTTTTGTTATGGTGGGTGATCAAGAAATGATGCTTATTTAATTAAGTGTTCATGAAAAATGGTTTCACTGTGAATTACACCAGAGATATCATGGTATTTTTGAAAGGAAGAAACTGTGTGGTCGTTAGAGTCCCTCCATTCTCTCACATGCTGCCCTATGTTTTCTGAAAGCACTGGAATGCAATGCAGATTCATGCCTAGGTTTCTCCTCTAAGGATAGTTTCCCTACCTGATGTAGAAGCATTTAGAGTCTTATACTTTTTTCTTCACCTTGGACTCAATTTCTTTCCTCCACCTGCTCAAAGCAGGTCATCGTCATGAACTAAGGGGAACAGGATGGATCTTTCTATAAACATTTACACACCCTGTAACACCTCTGGAGGCTGGAATTTTTTTATTTACTTTTAACTCCTACTGCCACCATCGGCTGAACTGCATATGCCCGAGGTCCTCCAAGTCCTGTACAAAACAATTAACCAACACCTTGCCAGATAAAGTAAAAAAAAAATAAAAATTTGAAGATTATATATTAAAACTTATGGAGGGAAGGCAAATCCCAGACTGCCTTCAGAGTTATCCCTTATGAGCTGCATTGTTTAAACATCCTCTTAGAACCACTGCCATGTAGACATTTTGAACATGGCCATAATGCTTCAGAATTTACAATGTTGCAAAAAACCAGCAATAATAATTTCAGATCTGATGTCTTATTTCATATCAATTAAAAATATTATTTCTACCAAGAGTCCAGAATTAGGTATAAACAAATGTACATTGATGAATTAGGCATTTCAGTCTATTACGTTCACTAAAAGAATGAAAGCTTTCAGGCTTCACTCTCATGAAGAAAATAAGTCACTGCAAGCATTTGTTCTCCTTGCTACACTGGTAGCCCAGATCATCATTACAACCAACATCATTTCAGGCCCAGCAAATCAGGTATCCAGAACAATACACCCTGCATAATTAATATATTGACAACTGAATTTTCTAATACTAAAGAACTGCTTAGCTTCCACGCCCGTCTAAGTGACTAAGATCATACTTTGTGACGTGTGCTTTTATTAGTCACTCTCACTGAGCAGACTGCTAAAGTAGAGTGGTATTTTCTGAAATCCTGCATACTGGCACTTCAGAAAGTAGCAACTATCTCTTGAGAACATAGAGCTGTTTCAGGTCCAACTTGGAGTTTGTGATCTCTACCAACAATGAAACAGGATTTTCAGCCAGTGGATGATAGTCTTGGAAACTAGCTGAGACTAGCTAATTATAAGCAAACTGTATTTAAAAATAATAATAATAATAATAATAATAATAATCATCATCATCATCATCATAATAAAATCATCTGATAAGTTCATTAAAGTGTAGTTTCCAGACAGCTGTCTACACATTAGTGAGTAGTCTATGAGGCTCATCCTTAGAAGCCTGCAGCTGCTCCAAAGAAGCTAATACTTTATTATCATTCAAAGGTTATTAAGGAAAGATTTATAATAAAAGTTTACTGTTAGGGCTGAATAGTGATCCATAAAAGAAATCTGAATACTTATTAGGTACAGTGATCAGAAAAAGTTTGAGAACCATCATATTAAATGCAATGTCATTAACAGTCTTTACTTCATAATCCCATGCTGATTACCATGGGCTGATCTCCATTAGATTCACATCACGCAACAGAAAACAGAATAAGTCTAACTTTAAAGCATTATAAACTTCTTTATTAATTTGTATTTCTATAAGTCTCCTACCAGCTTTCTGACCTGGAAACTTATTTTAACTAACACTTTCAGAGGAAACCATAAAACTGACACAACTATTTTTCAGTGTTTTCTATATAATATGTTAGGGAGAATAGTACACTTTGTTTGTGCCCCACACCAATTTTTTGTCAACAATAAAAATGCTTGAAAATCCACTTATTTTACTTATTTATTTTATTAACTGAAGTTCTATATATTTCAACTTTGTATCCCTATTTTTATGGTTACTAATGGCTTAATTCAACATGAAAACATACAAAATTCACATATTCTTTATCAGCTCCTTGAAATATCTCGTTTCTAGAATGTCTGGCCAAGTGTCTCTAAATGAGAGCCAGTGTCTTTAACTGGGATGGGTTTTCAGACATGTCCAAGCCTTTTAGTAATTCCAGTTCTACAGAAAAGCAATGTAACATATACAGTTACTTTTAAAATATCTCTTAGCTATATCACTAGCTTGTAAAACCAAGCCATTTTCACTGAAGTCAACGACAACAACTGGTACTTATCATTTCTATACTACTCTTCTCATGATCATCTCTTTTTTTCTATCAATTCACATACCTGAATTTTTGTCTCAAGACTGAGGTTTTCAACTTCACATTTTAAAGGTAATATATATATAACAAAAGAGAATTTCTTTCTTAATCAGTCCTGAGCTGAGAGAAGAAAAACACATGAAAAAAAAAGAAATAAACATTATGGAAAATTCATCTCGAAAGGTTTCTTTTCATTACTTCCTTGCTTTGCATCTTTTATGTATCTCGGAAGACAGAGAAATACATTATGTTTTCTGGTGAAAAGATATTAGTGGGGGTGTGGTAAAAAGTAATGGAATGGGAAAGGCTGCTGTTTTCAGATAAAAAACCCACGTTTTTCCTTGTACTCTGGGGTTTCAAAATGCCAAGATTGTGATGTGGTGTCATAACTTATGTGTGACTGACTGGTTACAAAGCCTGCTGAACTATATGGAGAGGAGAGAACTTGTCACTGCACAAGGAGAGAGATCAGTCCGATATAGCGATAGAGCTCTTCTGTATTAGAGTGGCTGCCAAATCAAACTCTGAACCTAGTTTTGAGGTTAAAAAAACAGGAAAAAACAAAGATGTCCTGACCCAACTACTTTTGGAGAAAAAAAATCTCTTAGAACCCCTGTGGTGCTGTGCTCTGTCTTCCAGGGCAATCAACAGTGATCCTGGAGTTATTTCATAATCTCTCCCTGTCCCTGCAGTGCACTCAACAACACAGTTCAGCAGAGCACAATGTGGTAGCAGGTATCTAGTTCTCCTTCGCTTGTCAGTACTGAAGATATTTGTACAGCTAAATGTGCCACTACCAAATCCACAAAACAGTAGCACTGTTAACATGATAAATACTGTTATAATGCTCTAAAGGAGAACCGCTGCTTGAAGGGATATGGAGAGCCTTCATGCTATGTTTGAAGCAGTGAACAGTGATCTACTTGGTTTTTTAAGGCTAGCCTTAAAGTTGCAAAGCTATTGCTACAAACAGGTAGGCCCTGAGCAGGCTAATTCTCAGATAAAACCACCTCTGTCTAGACCTGTTAGAGTGGTGTTCAACCAGCAATAACATTTTTGGATGACACTGGCATTTTAAGTGCAAGCATTGCAATGTAGCAACATACCTCAGCGGACTGAGACGGTTTATGCTTATCCTAGCAGAGAGTTCAGGTAGAGGTGGGAATGCAAGAAAATCAGTGTCCCTACTCAAATATTTGGCTCTCCAAGCAGACCTCATGTGATCTGCAAGAAGAAGAGCCCTTTTTGTCTCTGCAAATCTATCCTCTAGGGAGATGCTATGATGTCTCTACTAGAGACATGGGTGACAGCTTACGGAAAGACACATGTAGCATCCACTCCAAGGCAAAAGTAAAAACACACGGAAATGGAAGAAGGGATGAGCAGTATGATGAGGGATGTGCTGGGTGCCTGCAGATTGAATGCTCTATTTCTGTCTCTTTATACTCTTCTCTTTTCCAATTGGTCCCGTGACTCTCTCCATTGCAGTCTCTCCAATGTGTTGTGTTTGTCTGAATTCTTGACCATAGGCAGATTAGATATAAAAGCTGAAAAGTAAACTCACATACTGCAACAAAAAAGGACATCAAAACCACAATCATTTTACAGTCAGAGATTTCAATAGAGCTGCAGTGGCATAAAACTGATAAAGTGAGGTGTCAGGAACATGATATTTACAGAAGTCTTTCCCAGCTCTTCTCTGTACTTTTTCTAGAAGACACATCTGGAATCACTGGCCCAAATGTATGTTAACATCTGACCTTCTTCAGGGCTTTTAGACAATGTTGTCTAAGCCTTCCTGTGCAATGTGGCTGCTGGTCTCCTATTTTTACTGGTGCTTTTTATTCTGTTATTATTTTTTAAGCTGAAGGAGTCTTTAGGAAGATAATATCAGCTTTATCAAGTGTATTTAGTTATACTGCTTGAAGGCTGCTTTATTGTTGATGGACAGAAGACTCCACTCAAATATTGCATTGCTTACCACTTATCAAAGGTATAGCTGTAGAATGTATTTTACCTTTTTCCTACTATGTAATAGTAGTTGTATTAGTTTTCATTTATATAGATTAAGGTAACTGCTGGTATGCAGCAGTATGTAATGACAGGACGAAGAATCAGTGTTCCTCGATGACACTTCCAGACTTGACTCTGACTTGTGGCATAAGCTTGAGGAAGGCATTTAGCACATGATCCAGATAGAGAACTGGGTTAAGGCTGCAGGAGTTCATTCAGCACAGCTGGGATGCTTTCCCTTGCTGGAATGTTCCTGATAGTCTTCAGAGGAGAGACCTTGCTGCAATCATAGCATACAAAGTTGGTCATTTGTGGTTTGTCCCTTAAATGGGAGACCATAAAATGGACCAGTCACTCATCATTATACTATAGCCAAAAAGCAAAACAGTTGTCTGTTGCCACAGAGCAACATAACCAGCTTCTTGTTCAGCAGTGCCTTCACATCTGAAGCACTGTGTGTTATTGTATGCAAGAGTCTTTTCATTTGGGGTTCCACTGGAAGTAAAGAGAACACTGTTTTATAACAAATTGGCACAGAATCCCAAACAAACATTAAACAGCTGTTCTGGTACTTCAGCAAATTCTGAAAGAAAAATTATTGCACATTTTGAGTTTCCCTGAAACCAGCAGCAACAAACAGTAAACCTGTGGAATAGTTATGTTCTGTGCTGTTCCTTACAGAAGTATTTGTTTGTCACTGGTGTATATTTAATCATGCCTGTTACGCTGTGTTTTAAAGCTTAGTAAACACTTTACAAAGGCACTCGTGGAGAGGCTTGCTCTTTGTGAAAGCTGAAATGACTGGATTCATCAAGGCCAAACCCCACACACAGTGCAGGCATAATCTTCTCGGTTACTGCAGTATGATGAGGAATCAGGGTGGCAGGAAATGAGCAAGCACATCAGAGAAGACCAAGATACTCTGTTGGTGCTGTTGCAGTGCTTTCTTACTTTCTTTCACATAGAACTAAACACTGTACTTGACATGTAAAGCCCCGGTCATCGAAACTTGTTCCCAAATTTTACAACTGAAATGCAATTTCATATTCAACCAGAGCTTATGGAGTCAACATACAGTAATAGGTTTGGCAAAAGAAGACGTGTATAAATATATCCATGCAGCCAAAAGGAACATTATGGAGTTTTCCACAAACACTGTACGTATACGATCACACAGCTTAAGAAAGAACACCACGGTCAAATCTATAGTATTTTTCATTGAAAAACTTCTATTATTTTGGGGGTTATATTATAGAATTAATCAATAATTAATGGTTCAAACAGACAGAAAGATGGGGGAAGAAGGCCAAAACAAGACCAGAGATGTTGTGGCTCTATAAACATGTGCCTCTCTCTATGTGTATAAATACATAAATGAATGTGCATTATATAAAAGACTACATATACCTGTCTATGTATCTATAGATATACACACAAAAAAAGCTGAAAATGCTTTCAAGTATGCCTTTACAGTATCTGGTTGCAGATTTTCGCTGAATCTGTCATGTGCCAGCGATTAGATTAGCAACAGAGAATATTTCCAATTCATTATTTAACATTGGCACAAATTAACATCATAATGCATAATTATCTATTGTACGACATGTACTTTTTAAAGAATTGACTAAGGACTGGGAATGCTGCTTAAGGAAAAATAGCCTTAACAGAATGCACAGCCTAGAATCCAGCTTCAGCACACCGGACCAGTTTACTTTCAGTGATCAAAAGATCAGCTAAAAAAGATCACAGAGGTTTTGTTATGCAGTGCTAGCTTTATAGAAGACTAAGAGTTACCAAAAAGCTCTGAACTCATGAACCCAAACATCAGCTGAACCAATATAATCTAGGTAGAATATTTCAACAGATATTTCACACAGGTGGTTCTGTCCATGTTCATGACTCACAAATTGATTCTCAAGGACTGTGTGTATGAGAGCAATGGGAGAACCTCAGATCACTGAAAAAAGTTTCTGCTTTTCAACGTCAAATGGTGTAATAACTTTTGATGTGAAAAGCTTGTAATTTCTAAAAGTTCCTTTTTCCAAAAGTCAAAGATAAGCTATTTCCTGAAAGGTAAAACTTGTTAAAAAAAATAAAAAATCCCAAAGCCACACACAGAAAAGCCCCTTGTATTTCAAACCAAAATCATAACATGCACACCTGAAAAGATTTATCTTCAAAATGCTGACAGCATTGGTACCCAACTATAGGAAAGCAACTGCTATATTGAAATGCTGTATTGAAAACTACTATTATATTGGAAGTATTATACACACACACACACATACTCATATACCTGGATGCTTGGCCTGATTTCCAAATGACCCAGCATCTTCCACTGAAAATCTTTACTTGTAGTAAGTAAAATAGCTGAAGGCTGGAGGATTTTGGGCTCACCTTACAGTTGTTTGTTTTTCCTTGAAGATTAGTAAATCAATCTGCTTTCAAGAAGTATGCTATATTCAGCAGATAATGGTGATAAAGAAAATTCTTAAAGCCACAAAGCAGGGGCTGAAAGCAGCTAGTGCCACCACTGTATAGACAGGCCACCTTGCAGCTCAGTTTGATTAGTTGTCATAGGCTTGGCAAAATAATTAGTAAAAATGCCAGTGTGCTGCTTGTCAGTTTACAGCTTTAAAGAGGTGTTAGCTCATACTGAGAGACAGCACTGCTCTTTCCCAGTACAGCAAAAGCAAGAGTACAGTATAGCAAAGCCATAAATATTAATATGTATCATCAGGTTTACCACTTAGGAGTGTCACCTCGTGATTAATGGGCTGAGAGCCTCTGAGTTGCAAAGCAAAGCTGAGCTGAACAAGACATGCTTGAAGGCTAAAATGTAACTACTATTGCACATTTCAGCATATTGGCAATTAAAAAAAAGTAAAATAAAAAAAATAGTAACTATTAATCATCATATACAGAATGACAAACTCTTTCATACCAGCATATGGACGAAGACTCCTATTCCATTTCAGACAGTTCACTACTCAAAATTTTTCATGCACAGGTTAAATTCTCATTTGCTCTGTGCAGGTACTAAAACTGCAGTAGTATTTTCAGCAAAAGACAGTATTTGCCAAATTTTTCAACAGGCAGGCTCCTCTTTTCTCACTGACTGCTTTTTGAAATGCACTAGGAGGTTTGATCAGTGCATATGTGCTTATAAAATTTCACTTGCCACATGCACAGACAGACTCAAACATGGTGACATTCAAACTCTGGGTGATTTGCAGAACTTTTTGGAGTCCTGAATGTATGCTAGCAGGTCAAGAGCTACTGTATATAATATGCTTTATGGAAGACAATCTTTACGAGTCAGATTTCTCTGTGTATAACAGCACCCTGCAGAGGGTTCAGCACAATGTCTGAACTAATTCATGTTAAGGTTTGGCTCTTTAAATAGTGGGATCTCAGAGCCTTCATGGACTGTTATTAGAGTGCTTGAGATTTACTGACTTTAACACCACAAAGTCTCTAGTCCCACAGAAAATAAACAATTTTCTGCAACACTGTCCTTTTAATATAGATCTACATATTACTGACAAACTTATTTTTTTATTCCTTTTTTTAAAAAAAATGTGTATTACTTGATAGAGTACCAAGCTTCCTATAAAACAAGTGTCCCAGTGTATTCCTGCAATCCCTCCCATCCTATTTTCTGAAAAGAAAGTTTAAAAATTCTACAAAAAAGAACAATGTGGAAAAAAGGAAATAATGATGCTGTTGAACCAAATGACCCTACTGGAAAAATTTTCTCTTTTCAGTTATTCCCTGCTATCCCCACTGGCCATTATAAAAAAAGCAAACAAACAAACAAAGCCCCCAAAATAACACATATCGCACTGTTAGCTAGTAACAGCCATATCAAATTTGCTATAGCTGATGTGTTAGTTGAAACAATCCAATTATTCACAACAATAATGTAAGCCGTGTCTCAACTAAAACTTCTTTCCTGATACACTCCTGTACCATTTAAGAACTGGGAAATTCCTTAGTTTGTATGAGACTGTAAGATGTAAAGAAGCAATCTGCCAAACACTTGTCCCATACATTTTTCCCAATAAGTGCTTCAGTCTTTGGCTAACGCACTGCCTCCATCCCAGCACAACAAATGCAACAGCATAAACACCCGTGTTAAAACTTAAGAATTATGACTACTGTAAGATCCTGTGATGTGTTTTATTGCTCTTCCATGTGGAAGTCTGATTTAGAAGCAAACACTGGTTTCTGTACTTCAGCCTGCACAATACATACAGTCATCTGTGTTTGTGCATGAGCAAGACTGACGAGAGGGATAGGATCTGAATTTATACACCCAGACACCAAAGTTCAATGGCTCATCCTTGTCTGTGTAGAAGTGACAGATCTGTGTAACTACACGTGTCTTATTCTGTCAGCTGTACATTTGAAACCTAGAGTCCATGCAACAGCTTGGAAACATCTCAGTATTAGCAATCTAGAAATAAGAAGAGACTCACATTTAGGAATAAGCATCCACACAATATGAGAAATGGCCTATGTTTGCTTACACTTCACCACAATCAGTGGAGAAGTTTATGATTTTGCTTTCTATATTGGAAAAACTTTTCCCAGCTTTGAATGTTAGGCAAATCTGTTTCCATCCTTCTGCTTCTCAGTGCCACCTAATCTAGGTGCTATTGATTATCATTGGTGTGAAACAGCCACCAAACTTTTTCATCATGTGATTCAGTGCTTGTATGCAGCCAGGCTCTTTGTTAGTGCTAGAAGCACTATCCTGATACAAAAGCACCATGTAGACATTTTTGCAAAGAATTCACTTTAAAAGAAACCTGAAAAGTTGCAGGAACTTTGTCTGAAAATGCAAGCACAGACGTCACAGACAACTCCTAGGTTACCATGTCAAGAGACTTTTTCTAGATCTCCCCAGTCTTCTTCAGTTCCATGAATTAGTATGAAATTAATAAATACTAATTTCCTACAAAAAACATTTTCTTATATCAACTAAATTCTATCAGTCTAGCAAAGGCAAGAATTTGGTTTGCATTCAAGAGGAAGTTATTGAGCCATTTCAGCTTCTCATATACCCTTACTATAACAAATAATTTTGAGCAGCAGGTTTTCAGATTTCTTAATCTTTCTCCTCCTTCTCTAGCACTTATTTTGTTGTTGTTTTCTCCTTCTTTCAGCAACATCCATCTTTTGAACTATTTTTAACATATAAAGTTTCCTATTAATTCTTTCAGTATTTTGAATTTTACTCTTCCTGGAAGGTCTTGCTGTCAAAATACTGACAAACTATCAAAATGCATCTTCTAGATTTCATCCCTTCCTACTGAGTATTATCCTGGGTCCTTTGCACTCAAGTTCTGTTAGTATGGGAACACCAAACTATGTAAATTTGGACCATTGAATTAAGCAGCAAGAGCCACATTTTTCAGTGCAATTTCAGTCACAAAACATGCATTAGAATGACAAAATCAATATATTCTCACTGACTAAAAATGTCAGCAGTGATTATACTTAATAGTTTTAAATATTCCATATTTTCTCTGTAGCGAGAGTAGGAAAGCTATGGTTATACCAAATAATACAGAAAAAAGTCAGCTAATATATCTAATTGCAAACTGGCAAGTCTTCGAGTATGACCACTGTTACACTACTGGTACACATACAGCATTACAATAATATATTCCATATTACAAATATTGAATGTAGCAACACTCACTTTGGAAAATGGCCATGTTCTGCATTTTAAAGTAGCTTTTTAATGCAGATATAATAACTTTTCATTGTAGGACTTACATACATAAATCCACAGAGATTATGAGAAGAATATAATCTTGGTAGTGAATTTTTAAATATGTGTTGCACATGGTCTGTGCTATGACAGAGAATGTATTGTATTTTTTAAGTCATTGACAATACTTCAGAAGGATAAAATACAATGCTCAATGTGGGCCAGAGAAAACCAAACTGTCCTCTACTATTCACCAAGACAAGTTCAGCAACAGAATTATAAAATGAGATTCTACAGAATAAAACCAACCTCAGCAACCTGAAGAATAGTGCTGGTCTGAAAACAGGAATGGCTGAGAAATAACAAATGCACTCTCAAGTGTACAAGTTCCTTTATAAAAGGTCAAAATCCAAGGTCATATTCAGTGGGAAGAGCCTAAACAGGAAATCATATTTAAATACTTGTAAAGCTGTTAGCAAGGTCACTGGAGGAGTTTAGGACTTTGCTTTTGATTATTTCTTCTTTTCTTTTAACTTCTTAGCGAAATTCATCTGAAATTTATGGCCTCTGCAACTCAGCACAATGAAAAACCAGTTTTGAGTTGCAGGAGAAAAAGCCACAGCTATCTGACAGACAAGTAATCTTTCCGCATGCTCAGAAGATGAGACGAACATTCCATGTGGAACAGACATTCTACTTATTTATGGATTTGCTGCAGCTAATGCACATGACCAGCAAGCCTCCTCTATAACCTACTCGAGTCCAGTGTCACACAATGTAGCTTTTGGTGCTTCCTGTGCTCTCATTCCTCTTCTACCATGTCTCTGGGGACCCATAAGACTGTCATGAACAGTCTTGAGCCCCAAAAGGGACAAGTCAGGCCCTGTATCCCACTCAAGAAGACTAGTAGCCAGAGGTGCTTAATGACACACCACACCCCATACAGTTTCAGGCACCCAGTTGACAGAGCTGGGTGCCATATAGATTAAAAAAGTCTTCTCTATATAAATAAGTTATCCAAGGGAAACCTTTCTGCACAAAATTTAATGTCTGCCTCTCATGCTGGGACAACAAGTTCAAGAATGGATGTGTCCAGCCTTGTTCTAGTGGGTCTAAACATGTTTAGGCTGAATCTAAGCTACTGGCAGAAGGTCCTTTTGCTTCTTCATTTCCTCCTGCACTCTCTAAATCAATCAAAAGTATTCGTGGGCTTTTATCTTATTTTTTTGCTTGTTTGTTTCCCATAACTGTCAGATCTCCTGTTATATGAATTACGACTGGAGTAAATTTTAATAAATGTCTCACAAGAGCTGTTCTTCCAAAGGAAAGTCAAACAATGTCAGTTCAATTTTTAATGACAATCTCATTTATATAGTAAAGCTACCATAAAAATGCTATTAAGAACATGCCAGTGTCAGAAATGAGTTACAAACTGGCAAAAACAACACACAACCACAATGTTCTGAAAACAGAACATTAGCAGTAAGAACCCTGAGACGTTCAAGATGTATCTTCATACAATGTTTTACAAGGTTTGACAGCTTGATTACTGTCCTCAGCAGTGGTTTTGTAACCTGTGAGGCTGAAAGTCGCATAGTCAAATTCACAAAAATTCTCCTGGAAACTAGGCATCCATATGGACCAGGAAGTTTTCTAAATACAAGTATGCATAATTGAGCACAGTGGGTGCTTAAGTCCCTTGAGAATTCTTGGCTAAACCTCTATGGAAATTAGGAGTCCATCCTCCTAATCACTTAGAGCAAGACTATAAAGCAATATACATGGTTCTGCAAAATTCACACTAAACTGTAAATGACTCGAATAGGTATTTGTGCACACAGTAATCTCTACCAGAGAAACAAACAAGTTTTCAAACAAGCTTTCTTTCTTAGCACTCCCTTCAGAACAGCTCAAAACAGCTACTTCAAATGCTTACAATGAGCATGGCAGAAGCCTGTCCATCAAGGTCAGAAAAGAAAAGGTTTATTTATTTATTTTTTATAAAACCAGCAATTCAGAAACCATTACTGGTGCTGGAAATAGTGTGATATTGCCCCTTCAATCATAACTAAAAAATTAAGCAAAGAACTGTTCAATTAAACAAAATTAAATTTATGTGGTCTAATACTGAAAGGTGCTTACCAACCACCTTAAAGACACTGAGCAAGCTCATGTACCACAGTACCAGGTCACAGAAACAACTCTCCACTACCACTATGTATCACCATGGTATAAGATAGGGATATTTACTGTGCTTATTACATGCAATTTGGTTTTTTTCTTCCCTTTTTTTTTTTTTTTTTTTGTATAATATTTGTCTGTGGAGAGCTTCATGAGAGCAGTATGGATAAATACCTAAAAATATTTTCAGAAAATACTTGTGAGGAAAAAAGTTGTATTTAATTTCAGTTTCTTTGTGTACTTTTCACACTCACTTTCTACAAATATTTTAGCAAAAACAAAAAATTACTAACTTCTGTAAACAACTGATTTAAAATAAATACAAAAGAAAATGAAGGAATTCTGAATTTGTGAATACTTACACTAGAAAGTCATTTGTTAGAATACCCTTCATTGCTTAAAAAACAGAAACTGTACCATATGTCAGATTCTTATAAGAAAATAAGTGAATAAGCTCACCTGGAACTTTCAATATACAACATTAAAAAAAAAAAAGGAAATATATAGACTCTAGATTATTTACAGAGGAAATTCAGCAACTAAATGCAAATAATTGAAGGAAACTGCAGTCTCATTTTCCACACTTGAGAATACAGAAGAAATTGCTTAAAAAAAGGATAGTTTGCCTGCATTCTGGAGATTTAGTTACACACACACACACCAAACAAGCCAAAATAACCAGACATTTTCCACCCTTGTCCATAGCATCAGAAACAAGAGTTTTGCATTACTACCTGTACATACCACACAAATCAGAGAACTGAGGTAGAGGGGTCTTCCTGCTTCTGCTGTTTTCCACAAAAGGATTTCAAAGCCCCTACTTGCTGCCACGATTTTTCAGCTGTAAGTAAACCTTTATCCAATAAAGAAATCTCAATACGCCATTCAATTTTTGTAATGTCTGTCTTCCGTTTCACTGAGTTTTTACCAATACACAATAATGTAGGAAAGTTATTTCAGTTGTTTTTAGTGTTTTTTCCAACAATGTGAACTATGGGATGATGTTTCTGCAATTATGACATACTGAACTGATTATTCTCATTTAAGTTGCACACAAAATTAAGGAAAAATTACCAAATTAAACAAATAAATCCATTGCTTGTTTAACATTCATAGTAACTGGGTACTTAAAATTGCATTGCCAGCCTTAGCAATTTAGAGACAACATAAGTGAGCCCTGACAGACTCTAAATTTCCATCTTGACAAACTCTAATATTACATCTTAACTATATTATGCATTCTATGTACTAAATGCATTAATAAAATTTTGAAACTTATGTTTTCAAATTTCTAAGCAACTCTCTGAGACAAGTAAGTTTATGAGCTGTCTCTAGTCTTGCAGTTGCCGTAGAAAAAGGCCTCCTTGTGGTATGAAAAACACTCTCTCTACTGAAAAGTTAACTTGAATCATTTTACACACAGACAAACAGTATTAGGTAAGAATGAAAGGCAATTAACATATTTCCACATCCTGGATAAAACAAACAACCATGATCTCTTTATACCACAGTGTAGGTCTAAAGCTGTATTTTGGCACAACAAAATCACTGCAGCAGGAATCCTTGTACAGAGGCAGAGAATGCAGTGGGGGGAAATACATATATGAATTACCAACTTGAATCTGTTCCTCCACAGAACAGCTTATGTCAAATACTATGAGATATGGTAAGAAACATAATAGGTATCTGCTTAGCTCTTTTGATGACAGTAACACTTATCACAATGCAGATTTTTCTGTGCCAGAGTGAATACTCCAAAGCTACTAACATCAGCAAAAAGACACAGACTTCAATGAAAATTTTGAGAATTCCCCCAAGACATTGTGACCAATTAAGGAAATCTATGAAAGACAATTAAACTCTTAAGCTTTTAGTAATAAAACCTAATATATTATACACCATTTTGCTTAAAATAAAAACATTTTTTTTAAAAGCCCAGTGTACTGTGGTGAAAATGCAAACATTTTGATTTCTTCTCTACATGTTTCTCTTTCAAAATACTAATGGCCTCCAAAAAGGTCTTACTCTGTGCTGTACAGAAGGCAAGAGGAATAAATGTGCCAAAAATGCAGGGAAAGACTCCAATACAGAGCTTTTTTATGTCTAATGAGCCAAATGTTTTAGACATGGTTCTGGGAAAAGTCCCGATAGTTTATTTAGGGCAATACACTAACATCAAGTAAAGGCAATCAGATACCAGATGACTTCACTTTGTGATTTGTTTCAGAACTATTACAATACTTTTTAATGTGGCAAGTTCTTATTGCCACCCTGCCTATTTCAGTAGGAGCTTGTTCTTGTTCTTCTCTTTCCCACAACTTTTCCTCTTCTATTTGTAATCACTTTTTGTTTGTATCAGTGTGTAATACCTGTGAAGGAAAAGTGGTGGCTGAATCCAGTTTCAGACGTCGATGTTTGAATGCCCCAAGGGAAAATCTCCTATCTAGTAAAAGAAACTTTAAAACTATCTTGACATTGATATAACAATGTGCAAATCTTAGCAAGCTAACACCGAAATGTCCCAGGAGTATAGCAATTGTTGCCTCTACTTTACAAAGGAATAAAGCTGAAAAGTATCAGGGAAAAGAGCCTTAGAAATCTGACTCCAGTGCATCTTCTGAACATAATGCGCAACACCTCTAATTTCATAAGAAAATTTTGGAGAAGAGATGGTAACTCAAATACAAGTCTAAGCCAAAATACAGGAATGGGCTCCCATTTTATTGCTTGAACCCATTTACTAACAGCTCAGGTTATTAGTCACTCACTGACATGTGACGGGAATTGATTGGAAAAGTGACCATTCAGCAACATTAAATAACACATTATAAGAAATACCACAAAGGTTGATGTACATTGAAAGGTATTGGGAAATTGACTTTTCTTTGTGGAGAACTACCAGAAAAGATAACGTTGTGATGGCTTACCAAGTGCAGTTTAGGCACAAAAGTGAATATGGGAAATTCTACTGGTGGAAAAGTAATCATTGAAACAAAACAGCAACAACAATTTTAGAAATAAAAGCAGGGACAAAGAGGCACTAGAACGATTAATAAAGTATCAAAACCATATAGAATTTTTTTGTTTTCCAGACTGAAGGTTCTTAAAAAGGCAACTGAACAGAAACTTATCATTTTCCAAATACTTCAGGTTACTAGAGACATCATGATGTCATTATTTCATGAAGTGACAGCAGAATTTAATTAACAAATAAAAAAAAAAAAAATTAACATTTAATACCTCTGTGATTTGGAAAGCCTGTGTTTTCTACTTTTCATGTTTGCTTGTGTTTTGATTGTTCAGCTAGACTTCCCCAAGACAAAACTAACATTACAGAGTATCTTTTGAAAAGTAACAAAGAGCATAGCTAGCGTCCTGGATTTCTCTGGTTAGGTTTTTTTAGTAAGAAGAGTGGCTTCTGTTAGAAGCTGCTAAAAGTTCCCTCTGTCCTATAGAGCCAATGGTAGCTCCAAGAAAAACTTTCTGCTTTTGATCCGTCCCTGTGTAAGAATGTATTTAAGAACTGAGGAGTTGTTGCGCTGTTGAAATTTGCACCCATCCATTAACAACGTAGACATCAAGGTCAGTGCAGAAGAAGAAGGATGGACCCCACGGGAGCAGGGAAAGGACTCAAAGCTATGATTTCCCTGATGAGCTAGAGACCACCCCCGTAGCTGTGGTGAGGTCTGTGGTGATACAAGCTGCCTCCT
>JAWWEW010000088.1:3635215-3648245 GCA_035583185.1 Anabacerthia variegaticeps | reverse complement strand
TACTCTTGTGCTTTAACTACAACCTGTCTTTTTACCTTAACTTGTTGTCCCCTCACTTGCCCAGCAAGTTACAGAAAAGCTTCACTAGATCCATGACAGAAATTTATGCTGTTCTGCTTTCCTTCTGCTTTTGTTTATTTATTTAGCTGGTGGAATAGAAAAAGATGATGATAAATAATCAAACAAGTCTAGGTCAGTGAAACGGTAAAACTCCAAAAGTTCAGGATGTCCTGCAGAGAGGCTGTTGAATGTTTACAGATAGACAAATTAATTATATCTGAGAGGAAATTGATACACTGGATGTGGTGGGCTGTGAAATTTTAATGTATTTGATCCAATGTATTTATCAAAATGTATTCCAAAAGAATGTGTAAGAAGGAAGCACAGCTCCTGCAGCTGTGTGAGCTTTCTGGAGTGCCTGATGCAAGGTCTTCCTATTTATTCATATCTTCTTTTTTTCCCTCTAGTTTGAGGATGAATTTTGAGCTCTTTCTTCATTTTTGAAGAACCATTTTTTCCTATCTTGTGGTAACTGATTCAAAGATTTTCGTCACTAGATATCTTTTTATGCCAATGCACCTTCATTAAGAGGAAACTAATTTTCATAAAGAAGTTGTGTTTTTCCCCAATGATATATTTTTGGAGTAATGCTCTGTGCTCTACATGTTGCAGAGAATATGATTTAAGACTTGTCTTTTCCCTAAGCTAAATAAATGATAACAGTTCTTTCAAGGCTTTCCTAGTTAAATAGAAATCAAATCTATATTGGCTTGTTGAAGCTACAGTTGACTAGGTTGTATGTTAGTTGTAACTCAATATTCCCTACTTCACGGGGCTGCTCAAAAAGGTAACCAAGCATTTATATGTAAAAACTGGAAGTTGCTTACAGTTGTTTTATATTAACCTAATTTTATTACATTCTTTGAAGTCACTGAAGTTTTATTAAAAATGCTGAAAGCAAACTGAGCACGGAATTGAAATTAACTTATCTAGAACCTCTTTATACAAGGAGTCACATGGAAAAGATGAGAGGTAGTGGGTACAAATTACTCCTGGGGGAATTCTGGTTGGACACAAGGAAAATTTTCCACAATGAGAACAATCAGCCATTTTGAACAATCTCCCCAGGGAGGTGGTCAATTCCCCAACATTAGACACTATTGTGCAGCAATCAGATTCCAGACATTGTTCTTGAATCCCTCTTTTAGAGAGCATACAACAGTTCAGAGCAAGTAAATATGATAAAGATCAGTTCCACACCACCCATATATGCTATTTATTATATTTCATTTGAATTAGGAACCTCTGGTGTGATATGGTTTCATACATGAGTGAAGGATGGAGCAACTGACTAAAATATTGACCAGCTTATCTCTTCTCAATGACACAATTTGTGGATGTTACAAACTCTTTTAGATACTGTACAGTGTCACTATGACATCTGAAGTCCTGTTCCATATTAAAAATAGAAACAAAAGGTGCTGCTTCTGTCCTCTTCTCTCAATTATCAAAAAACTTAGTCAGTTTAAAAGGTGAGTAAAGAATTTAAGAGGTGAGTGAAAATGAAAAAGGATTTACATTCAACAGGAAGCACATCCAGGACTGAGCTGAAAGTGTCTATGAAATTTTGATCCTATTACCATGCACTGTTCCAGTCTACACTTCAAGTTGTATTCTAGATTGAACAGGTTCTGGTATGTGGTGGGGATAAAACTTTGGAACAACTCTGTCTTGTCAGGTGCTGGTACCTCAGCTTGAAAGTAGTTCAGGCAAATAGTCAAGTCAGAAGGCCACAAAAATATAGAATACTATGGGCAGGCAGTATCAACCACGCTGGCATTATATCTTTTCACACGTTAGTGTGTAATTTTAGCCAAAGTTTAGTGAGATTGAGAGAGTGGGACATTTCTTTCAAAAGGCTCAGTGTCTCTTGTAGACATTTTTGGAATTAAATGTTTTGACTTTCTATTTTAAAATGGATTTTCATTCTACATAATTAAAAAAGGGAAAACCATCTACTTGTTTAGGAAAAAACCCTCAATGAAACAATGTAACAACTCTGAAGCCAAAAATGAGCAATAATCAATTCTTAGTAACTGTAACTTTAGTAAGTAGAGAAAACTGGGGGTGTTGCTGATACTGTATTGCTCTAGTACAGCAAAAACTACAAACTGATCAGATCTTAGCTACTGAAGAGATTTTATATAAGTGCTTATTTAAGTAATTAACATAAGTGAAAATTACTAATATCACACTTTTTCAAAGAGTTCATACATAAAAAGCCAACAGACAGTAGGCTGACTTACGAAGCTTATATTTTTTTAAAACAAGACTTGCTCTTATGCTCAAGTCTGATGTTTTATTCCTCTATAAAGTGACTACATGTGGCCATTTCACCCTTATCCGAGCCATGACACCCAAAATCGTGGCCATTTGACCCTGGCTGAACTCCTAGTGTCCACTCAAACCATTTTAAGGCCTTCTCAGCCCTTTGCCTTCCAGAGGGAAAAAAAACCAAACAAAACCAAAACAGCCAAGCTAGGAATTTACGAATAAAGATAACAACTGGGAGGAAGGTCTGAATAATTAGTATGGGTAAGACAGACTCAAACTAATGCTTAAATTTATCACTAACAAGCTAAGAACTAAAGTAAGAAATAAAAACAGAAACACTTTTCCAAACCGCCCCCCTGCCCTCCCCGCTGGAGTCAGTTGTTGCTTCAGCCACTTGCAGATGTAAGTCCAAGACTTTTAAGCAACAGTTCTTCTAAATCTGCTTTCTCATGGGTCTTCTTCTGTGGACTGCAAGGGGACAGCTTGCCTCACCACATCTACAGGGAAATCATAACTCTGAGTCCTTCCCCTGCTTTAGATGGGATCCCTTCCATGAGAGAGAGTTCTCTGCTTTCTGGTGGGTCACGCCATCAGATGCAGTCTCTCATGACTAAGCTGCATGTGCTTCAGCGCAGGTTTCTCTCTCCACAGGCCACAGCCCCAAAACTCTTGCAGAACTCTACTCCATCTTGGGGCCTCCCACGAGGTAACAGCCTCCTTCATGCATCCTCCTGCTCTGGCAGGGGGATCTTTGCATCCAATGGCCTCCCATGGGCTTTGAGGGGACAGCTTGTGTCACCATGGTCCACACCATGGTTATCAGGGAATCATAGCTTTGAGTCCTTTTCCTGCTCCCGTGGTGTCCCTCCCTCTTCTCCTGCAGTGACCTTAATGTCTGTGTTGTTAATCCATGGCTGCAAATTTCAACTGCGCAACAACTCCTCAATTCTTAAATACGTTTCTTACAGAGGGATGGATGAAAAGCAGGAAGCTTTTCCTGGACTTGACTATCATTGGCTCTCTAGGATAGGGGAAACTTCTAGCAGGTTCTAACAGAAGTCACTCTTCTTTTCAAAAAAACTAGTCAGAGAAACCCGTGACACTACTCAAACATAGAGGCTAAGCTGTTAGTGACTCAGGTTCAAGTAAGGTAAGTCTGAACAACTTTACCCTGTCATGAACTTGAGTGTTTCATATTTTAATTGACAAAATTCAAGTTGTTGAGCTTTTCATTTAAACTTTGATAAAATCTGCTCAGAATGGCAGATGGTAGGCAGTTATTTTTAATTCACAAGCAATGTTAAATATGTGCCATATGTTATAGAACTTTTCAGGCACAGCCTTTTGAATGCTATCACAATAAACTTCCAAAGTTGCATAAAAGGGAAATCTGATAGAGAACAGCACCATTGCAGGTTACATTGCATTTTTGAAAAAAGAAGTAAAAATGACCAGAAAGATTTTCTTCTTGCTAAAATATAATTTTCAAATCACCAAACAAACATTGAAACATCAAAACTAATGTAGAATGGAAATATTTGTGGACTTCTGTTATCTGCTGCTCTGTGTCTAGAAAAGAATCCCTGCATGCACTACATGTGCTAACCCAGATGTTTCTTTGAAAAAAAAAAACAACCTTGTGATGCTTTGCAATACTATATGTAGTAATGTGTAGGTTAGTAATAGTGAGGCTAATGGGCTGAAGTAAAAATATTTTTTATGGACTTTAAGGTCACAAATGTTGTCCAAAGAGACATTCAAGTGACAGCTTTCCTAGAATAGGAACTGTAAAAGCTGTAGCAGCAATTGTAAAGAAACTCTGAAATATTATTTTCTTTTCTGAGAAAATACAGCTAATGGATATACGGAAGCCCACAGTCTACTGTACTAAAGAAGAGCATACTGGGTTTTAGTAATGAGTAGGAGACCCATCTTAAAAAAGACTCCATCCAGCATGTTCCTGAATTGCAGGTGGAGTTCTTGTCTGTGAATTTTCAGGAGCAGCTCAAAGAGACAGACAAAGTGGGATGTATAATTAGGGCCTTTTGAATACAATGTGATACAGAGAGTGAGATGTCTCCCATGGAGGGATAAAACAAATCTGCAGGTCAAAGCTGGGAAGAGTGGTGTCTTAGAAATGTTTCTGCATGTGAACAGGGGATACAACTTCACAACTCTAGTGACTAGTCATGTCTGAAGCTTTTCCTGAACATTTCAACAACCAGCACCAAAAAGGGAGCACATTCAACAGTTTTTCTTCACCCGTGATCAGACTGGACTAGACTGGTGACTGTGTAAATTGGGCTGTCACAAGGAAACATTGTTTGTTAGGTCTTCTGGTTTGCATGTGCTAGTTGCTGAGATCCTAGATTTATTCAGCTGCTGAAAACTCCCTGGAGCCACTGGAAATTAAGCTTTAAAGTAGTGGTATAAATGTATGTGCAGAATACCAAGAACATTTCTATACAGTGTAGAGATGGATGAATTATTCATAACACAAATTTTGACATTTTTCCTGAATGAATTTCCAATTTTTTAATTATTCAAAATATGATCAAATAATGGCTAAACTTTTTACTACCAATCAACAGAATACTTCCATAGGTTCTTGGTTTCTTTTTTCATAATTCATCTTAATTTCATTCAGTGACACCTGATTGATCCAGCCACTTTCGGAATTTTTTAATATCTTAGGCTGCTGAAAACAGTAAACTAATGAGATCCAGCACTGTTTCAAAGGCTGTTAGAGAAAGTGGATAACACTTTTATTTTAGAAACTTTCTTTTTTTGTGACAGTGTTGTTCAAGGCTAAATACATTCACAGAGTAAATTTGGTTACAGTAGATAGGTTTCTAGAACTTGCAGTAATATTATTTTTGTGCAGTTTCAGTATTGACACTGAGATGACTACCAAATGCTGTGTTGCAATGGTTTCTGAAGCACTTACTGACATTCATATTTGTTAAGTGGAATTCATCTGAATATAATTTTCATGTACATCTGGACTTAGTTAATTCAGTTCAGTGAAGACTTATGACTTCATGAACTGAATAAGAAAGAAATTAATTCAGAATGAGGACCTGTGTCTTCAGTGGTGTTCAGCTATATACTGGAGGGAACAAGGAGAGATGCGTAGCTATACAGTGGTTAGAGTCCAGATATTGGATACAGAGCCCTACAAAAGAAATCTACATCTTTCTATCAGTCCTCTGCAAAGTATGCACCTAAGGAGTAAAACTGCTACTGAAACACAAAAGCTTTTAAGACTTACCAGTAAACAAAAAAAAAGGGTAAAAATGTCACAACAGGGAACTCCCGTCAATGAACTTGACATTTTGTGGCAGCTTCAGACTCTGCTAAAAGCACCAGTCACATGTAAACTTCTTTGGATGCCCTGTGCTAATTCCCATCCTTGCAAGTTAAGTGGTTGGGTGAATAAATATAAGAATTAAAATAAATAAATAAAAATTACAACCTTTCTTTGCCCAGTTTCCATGGAAATGAAAGTGGAAAGACTGCTGGCAGTCAGTAGCTGAGTGTGAGAACTCTCACTTGCAGATGTCAGTTCCTGACTGTTCACCGAAAACCGCAAGTGTTGGTTTAAAAAATCAGCTGCAAAAATGTCTTCAAAACTCTGTGGATCTTCAAAAAAAAAAAAAAAAAAAAAAAAGTTGCTAAACTAGTTTTAAAGTGGGAGAGTTTAAAAAGTATAAGTCTTTATATTTTCATCCACCTGGCTACTGAGACACATTCTTTTTATAAGCAACAGAAGTGGTGACTACATTTTCAGTCACTATCTTCTGGATTTCTTCTGGATATTCTTCTGCATTTCTTTTTGGTTCAACAGTCTGAATACTTTGCAGAGTATGCTGAGAGGCTTACTTATTTGAAGAGGGCACATGGTTGTTGTTTGGTAAAGTACTCATGGATTCTGTTTAGATTTAGATTGCTAAGATGTACATTAATTTAAACATAACAGGGAAAACTAATGGATCTAATTTTAAGTCAGTAAGGGATTCTTTGCATATAGTATGTTTCAAGTAAAGATTACTAACATTTGAAATAGAGACACTTTCTCAATATCTTCCTAGAGGCACACAGTATGGACCCAAGTTTATGGCTGTTAAACTGCTTAACATAATAAAGATTTTTTTTCTTCATATTATAAACAAAAAAGACTGGAAATATATATCAATAATATCCAACCTAGACAACGTACTAAAACCCTAGCAAACGCATTTATTGCCCTGTGTATCTTAATAGGCAGTTGTTGATGTTTGGGCTGGCTCCCTGCCAAATCCAGCCATTGGCCACACAGATTCCCTCCTCCTGAAAGAGGAAAAAAAAAAGGTACCAAAAGAAAATTTGTAGTAAATATATGTATATATTCACATGTATTATAGTTATATACAATTAAACACTATGAATATACAGAACAAGAATCCCAAAGAACGTCAAAAGGGAAAAGGGGATAAGAGGAAGGGAAAAAGGGACAAAAATGGGTAAAAATAAAACAAAACAGATATACACACTTGAAAACTCAGGGAAAAGCTCAATAAAGTAACTAACACAATAAACTCTCACCAACTTCCCTCAAGAAAACAGTTCCTTCATCTCCGTGTGGCTCTGGACAATGGCTCTCACAGAGGCCTCTGCTCATATAGATCAGAGAGAGGTCAACACACTGAGACCTGCTGTCTTCTAAGCATCCAAAAGGAAGAGGAGGAACCTCCCCTCCTTGTCTTACATACACCTGATTACATAAAGGAATGGGATGGAATACTTCCTTAGTTATGACCCTGTTACCAGGGCCTAGACCAAAACCAAGAAAACCAAACCACCACTGCAGTTTACTGTTCTTAAATACTACACAGTGGAGTAATGAGCATGAAGCATTTTCCCTAATGTTGCAGTCTTACAGACATTTATTTTTTTTTTATGATATTCAGTGATTACCATGGTAATGCATAATTTTCCCTGGACTCACTGTCTGCTAGTGGTCTAATTGAAGAAGCAACAGTCATTCAAAAACAGCATCATTAGGAGCTGAGGCAAATAAGCAGCTGATCTTGCTTGTTCAGGATGATGAAGCCTTGAGGCTCCCTTTCCTTTTTTTCTTAGTCATTAATTCAGTTTTCTTGGCTGCTTCAGCAGGTGGAGTATTTTATCTTCTCATCTCATTATTCACTTGTGGGTTACTGAGGAAATTCTATTAATACCTGGTATTAATACGAGATACAGACAATCCATAGCAGCTAGCAATAGTACAGCAAGCTACAGCACCATCAGGCCATAACGTAACCAAGTCCTTGGTAACACACTCCAAATATTGTGAGGCACCTGTGAGACAAACAGTACCTCTTATGCAATAAATAAGATTGCCACTTAAACCATGTGAACATAAGAGAACAGAAGGCAATACCTCAGTAAACTTTCTGATTTTATGCTAACTAGTGTTGCAGAGTTTTATGAACACAATCATCCAGTTTCTCCTTTACAGTCTGTCTCAGAGCAGCTATTGTTTTAACTTTCTGAACTGATGCAATATACAATAATAAATTTTTGTCTTCTCATTTTAAGTTATAAAAGAGAAACAGAGGAAGCTTTTTTTTTTTTAACTTACCTTTTTAACTACACTGTTTTCAAGCCACCAAGATTAATCAACAATTACATGGTAAAGGGAATTAGCTAAATCATTGTATGTTTACGTCATTGTAGGTTTATTTATTCAGAACCACCAGTAATGAGAGTAAAACCACTGCAGCAGAGGAGAGAATCCTCACTAGTGGGATTCTGCAGGGCTCCATCCCTGGCTCAGTTCTCTTCAACATCTTCATTAATGACTTGCATGCAGGACTTGGATGAATACTAAGTAAGATTGCAAATGACACTAAGCTGGGAGGAGCTGTCAACTCCTTTGAGTGCAGAGAGACCCTGCAGAGAGACCTCAACAAATCAGAGAGATGGGTAATCACCAATAATATGAATTTTAACAAGGGGAAGTGCCTGATTCTGCACCTAGAACAGGGAAACCCTTGTTGTGTGTATAGACTGGGACATCAGATGCTGGAGAGCAGCCACACATAAAGGGACACGGGGATCCTGGCTGAAGTAAAGTTGAATATGAGTCAGGAGTGCCCTGGCAGGCAGGTGAGTCAACCATGTCTTGGCAGGCATCAGGAAAAGCATCACCAGCTGGTCAAGGAAGGTTAAGCTCTACTCTGCACTGGGGCAGCCTCGCCTAGAATAGTGTGTACAGGTTTGGGCAACACAACAGAAGAAAGACACTAAGCTATTAGACAGCATCTGAAGGAGGGCCACAAAGGTGGTGAAGGATCTGGAGGGGAAGCCTTGTGAGGGGCAGCTGAGTTCACTTGATTTGTTCAGTCTGGAGAAGACAAGATTGAGGAAAGACCTCATTGTGATCTTAACATTCTCATGAGGGGAAATACAGTGGCAGGTACTGATGTCTTCACTTTTGTGAAAAGTGACAGGAAATTGCATGAAGCTAAGCTGTGAAAGGTTTAGCTGGATATCAGGAAAAGGTTTTTCACCCAGAGGGTGGCTGGGCACTGAAACAGGCTCTCCCAGGGAAGTGGTTGCAGCACCAAGCCTGACAGAGTTGCAGAAGTGTTTGGACAAAGCTCTCAGGTACATGGTGGAATTCTTGGGTTGTCCTGTACAGAGCCAGGAGCTGGGCTCAATAATCCTTATGGGTCACTTCCAACTCAGTGTGTTCTATGTCATTCTATGATTCTCTGATTCTCTGACACACTCTGTCTGGACAAGGATGTTTTGAGGGCACACCAGACAGCACATTATTTTTGATAGTTGTTTTACAAAACAGCAGTAGAACTTGCATTTTTGTGGTATTTTGCCATGTATGAGCCTCTAGTGAGAAGCACGAAGCAGCTAAGTGATCTAACTAGACAGGAGTGTTAGTTTTAGCCAAGTGTATAGACTGAGTCAAGAAGCAGGTTTCAAGAATGAGTCAGAGATCTCCTTGTTCTTTTGTTCACCATACTCATATACATGTTCACCTCACTGTTACCAGGAGTTCCTGACCTGCTTCTCACTATAGATATACGGCTGTTCTCATCCTTCTCACTTGTTAGAGCACTTCTAGAGCACAGTCTTTTCGGTGATGAATGTGGTGAGGTGGGCCAAAATATCTGTTCTTGATAGGATTCATGAAGATGGTGACCATTAACACTGGTGGGTCACATTGAATTTTTTGAACTGTATTGTCTTACAGCATACAAAGATAAAGCTCACCTTCACTGGGGTAGGTAAGCTAAGTCTTTGTCTACAGTAAGACCAGTCACTGTAAGTGATTCAGTCATTTCTTTCCTTCCTGAGGCCTATTGAAACTGTTTTTACTCTTGAAGGGCAGTACTTACAACTAAAATTCTTAAATTCTTAAATTTTTTCATCTCTTTTCAGGGTGTCTTCCCTTTTGTAGTTCTTTCTTATCGCCTTCTCTCCATTAGACCCCTTGCATTCCCTGTTTCCTCTTAATTTCTTTTTTAGCAGGAATCTTCCACAACCTTATTTTGAAATACCCACCTCTCAGCTGATTTTTATGAGATCTTCTCACAACCTGAATGCAACATTGTAGTCTAATTCTATGCTCTGATGTATGAAATGATTGTTTGCTAGTGGTAGGGAATAGCTCCAGAGCTCCAACATACACTGTGCAATATTTCTCATTTAACTGAACATTAGCTTTCAAGTGAAGTTTCAGCTAGAGACCATAGAGGGTGAGGGGACATACCTAATCCACAATTATTTGGCTTTGATTTTGGTCTGACCAGGGATGTGATAAGCATAGTTACCTATAATAAGAATGTCACAGCTCATAGTACTTTTGTCATCTCTTTTTACGGCTTTCCAATTTGCCTGGCTGTCCTGTTTCTTTCATCTGTTTGCAGAGGTGGCACTGCCAGCTCAAGACACCCATGCTTGGCTGATGTAAATTAATTTACAACAGTGCAAAGTCTGTCTCAGTACTCTGTTGCACTCACAGTACTAATATTTTAACAGATTCCAAAATGAGCTGAAACTCATTGCAACAAAGGAGTAACCCAGTTTTTGCATGTCCTAAGAACATGATTTCCTTCTCTGTACTTAAATTGCAGTTCACTTCGTTAATGACCTATTGACCATGACCTATATCTAATTTAAGAGTCCATAAAAACGAAGTATTTATGTGTAAATGTACATTTTTAAGGAACATTTGAATAATTAAGCTTTCAATTAACTCCTTACTGTTCCTATAAGCACAATGCTAGCATGACAGAAACCTCTAAAAATGCACTGATGGGTGACAAAGAGTTTATATTCACCTAACATCTGAGATTAGAAGACAAAAGCTATGTATAAGAAATTGCAAAGCAATATCACATTACTGACAGATCACAACTTCCAGCTTAAGCAGGAAGGGAAAACCACTAGTGCTTCTATACCCTCCTTGTTTGCACTCTTTATTTATATGAAATATTTCATGTATCCATAAGGTACTCAGGTCCTACTCATTGCCTACATGCTGGCGTACAGGAGAATTGATGGAGATGCAATTGCTTAATAGTATGCAACTGATAAATGCTGGACTATGCTGTTTTACATATTCACAATATGATTGTTCTTTTTGTAATCCAGTGACCTATACATTAATCAGGTGCCCTGTCATTTTTGCTGACCTGAAAACCTTCCCCATTCTTCTGTTTCTCCTTCAACATTCTTAAGTACTAAAACCAACACAACACTGAGATCAAAGATTTCCATTGATATCAGTCTTTGAGTCAAACTAGAAGGAATAAACTTGTAACAAGTATGTAATAAAATGGTATACTTTTACATTTTTAATACAAGTGTGAAGAAATATTGCTCTTATGTGTGTCCCAAGCCCCATATTACCATGAGATAGTCTGAAATATTTTTTGTACTCTTTGTTTTATGTGGATGGTGAAGGAAAAGTAGGAAACAGAAAGGTGTTTTTGAAATGCTAGATGTGCATCAGATGTAAAGCTTTTAGATGTAAAGCCTGGAGTTCATTACCAGATCATTAGTCAACACATCCTCCTGTGATGAAACTCTGTATAAAAATTTGTATTCTGAACTCAGGAACAATTTGGTTCACAGCAGCAACCACCCTCAGTTAGAACTGTTTGGTGGTGCACTTAGTTATATTACTTTTCCTGTTTTCTTCTGACTAGTTTTATCTAATTCCTCAGTTGACTCAAACTTATCTAAGTTTTGGAAGAAACCTAGCTCCATTTTATTAAGAGAGAAACTTTAAAAGAATACTTTGATTGACAACCCATGTCCTCCATCTGCAAGAGTTCTTCACTCAAATGCTCCATTACAAGCCTGCCACTGTAGTGCATGACTGTGATCAAACACCCCATTAGAAAGTTTAGACAGGCAGGATCAAAACTACATCTACTGAGCCAGTGCAGGCAACCAGACTTGGTACTGACCTTCCCTCAGGAAATGAAGACGTTTTCTTATAATTTGCATACAGCTGTTAAGTGTTGCATAGTGCAGTCAGTCTTTAAGTTTTCCCCACCAATTCCTTGCAACATTTTAATCAATAATTTCTAACAGCAAATGACATCAGTGAGAAAGACCACCCTGTTAACTGTAGGACTATCATAAAAATTGAGAAATAAACAATAAATGTCACAAGTTTTTCAGTGAATATTCGATGACATACTGTTTGTGGTGGACGACTAATCACTCTTGATTCTATGACAAATTTGAATACTAATCCCTTCTGAATAGGGATTAAACCTCAGCCCGTAGAGGAGGGATTCATTAGAATTCATCTCATCAAGATACAGCTTGAACAAAGTTGCAAAAAGCTCTGCACCACAGACCTTTCAGTGCTGACAACCAATTGCCAAACCATTAGAATTACTCCTGAGTGGTTAAAATCAATAAACCATAACCTATACATTTTTTCTCAGTCAGAAACTGATGATGTGTTGTGTTGTAGTCTGGAGAGGACTATTTTTAGGCAAAACAGTTTCTGGTTAGTTACAATAGATGAAACATCTAACATCCTGAAAGTGATGACAATAAGTATAGGGAAATTCAGAAGAGATAATGTTGAGAGAGTAAGAGCAAGAATGTTAGGAGGCCCTATCTATTGATTGGCCCACTAATTTCACTACTGTGTAGTAGTAGATATCACAATAGTGATATCACATAATTGTTTCTGCATGATTCAGACGACCTATTAATGCTTTTCTGGGATGCCCTTTCTCAGGAAATATACACACTTTGGAATAGCTTTTACCTTCTCCAAAAGGTATTCATGCAAAGGCAATGCTGCCTAATGCAAGATGTGATGTGTCTTTAATACAGTTTCTTTATCTACTGTGTTGAATCAATGAGTGTTTTGATCATAAAATTTTTAAGGCAAAATCTCTGAACTTTCAGGACTTCTTCCTCAGTGTCAACTAAACCAGCACAGCTTTGATCAACATATGCAGCTTGACTGATCACATAAGCTGAAGATTTGGAATAGTCCATTGTTACACACCAGATCAGTTATTATTGTGTCAGAACCACCTTGTCTGTGAGTGGGGGGGTGGGGTAGGGGGAAGGGCGGGGCTGTGCCTGCAGGCACATGACAAGGCCTGCCCAGCGTACATGGGCTGCAGCCACATGGCCACAGAGCCACATCGCCACA
>JAWWEW010000088.1:3592186-3602903 GCA_035583185.1 Anabacerthia variegaticeps | reverse complement strand
TAAGTGCTACAGAGCTGCTTCTGTGTGAGAAATGAGGGGGCATCATCAGCAAAAAGCAGCTCATGGACACGGTGATTTAGGGTCTTAGTGTGGGCCTTCAGTTGCCTTAGGTTGAATAGGCTTCCATCGGTGCAACATCAGATATAGATACGGGTTTCTTCATCAAGGTCTGCCGTGTCCCTTCGGAGCATCATGCTGAAGAAGACTGTGAATAGAGTTGGTGCAAGAACACGACCTTGTTTCACACCACTGGTTATTGGAAAGGGCTCAGAGAGTGCATTGCCATATCTGACTTGGTTGCTCTGATCCTCATGTAGCAGGATGACCATTTTGAGGAACTTGAGGGGACATCCTAATCATTCCAAGGTCTGGCACAGGTCTTTTCTGCTCACGGTGTCAAAGTTTGGTATTACTACAGAAGAATTATCCTCTCTTTTTGATCTGCTGAAGGGTGACCCTGATTTATCATCTCCATATCAACTCACTGAAACAAGCCAGCAAGCCTTACAACTGATTATTCATAAAATCCACATTGCCTTCTCAGGACTTTATCAGCTGAATTTCTTGATTGCTTTGTTTGTGATTTATAGTTCTTTTCAACACTATGCTCTAATAGGACATAGGATTTCAGAAGACCAAAAAGTTATAATTTTAGAGTGGGCTTTTTTTGTCACACGTATTTCCTAAAGTATTAACTACAATGGTGGACATTCTAACTTCATTAGTGCATAGAGCTCACCAGGTTTTACTTGGCTTGGATCCAGATGTAATTTATCTGCCTCTTAAGAAGGATATTTTCATGGCTTTCTTTTGCAATCCCTATTTTTGCATAACACTTTTATTGATTTTTTAGGAGACATGGTGTTTCAATTGCCCAGACACAGATTCCTGCAATTGTTACCTAAATTACCTTTTCCACGACAAGCCCTGTGTTCCAGGACTCCAATAGCTGATGCCATCACTGCTTTTATTGATGGTTCAGGTAAAACTTGAAAAGGTGCTGTAGTATGGAAGCCGAACAATCACTCTTCTTGTCAGTCAGCAGTAATTACGATTTCAACCTCAACTCAGACTGTTGATCTTCCTGCTGCCATAAAAACATTTGAGTTATTCAGTGACCAACCTTTAAATATTGTTTGTAGCTCTCAATATGTAGTAGGTATCATCAACAGGATTGGAGATTCCTTCCTCAATCCTCTAACAAGCTGCTTTTGGAATGTTTTATGGACCTGTTTTATTTGTTATGTTCTCATCAGCATGCTTATTTTGTTTGGCATATTTGCTTTCATACCAGCATGCCAGGACCAATTGTTGAAGGCAGTTCAGTAGCTGATCAGCTAACCATGGCAGCTTTGGTACTGAATCTTTTTGAACACGCATGTCTGTTTCATTCCTTTTATCATCCAAATGACTTGTCTTTACAGAAATCTTTTTGTTTAGAAAAAATTCAGACATGGAATGTCATTTTTGCTTGCCCTGACTGCCAGCTGTTTGCCTCATTACCCATGGTAGGAGGAGTTCATCCGTGAGGTCTTTCAAGAAGTGAATTGTGGCAAACTGATGTTACACATGTGCCCTCATTTGGGACTCTTAAATATCTACATGTTACAGTTAACACTTTTTCTGGGTATGTCCATATATCTGCTAGAACAGGTGAAAAGGCTAAGGATGCTCATAACCCCTGGCTTGCTGCTTTTGCAGCCATGGGTGTGCCAAAATCCATCAAAATAGACAATGGCTCTGCCTACACTGCTGCTTTGATGCTGTGTTTTTTGCAAGAATGGGGAATCACCCATGTTACTTGTATCCCTCATGTTTCCATGGGCCGAGATATTGTGGAACATACTCATCACACTCCGAAAGTGAAGCTGGAAAAACAAAAAAGGGGTAATACCCTAACCTCAGTGCACGATCAACAAAAAGCACTGTATGTTTTAAATTTTTTGAATACGCAGGATGATCTTTCTCCAACTACTGCAGTACAGTGACATTTTTTGAGCAAAACCTTTTGCAGCATCTAAACCAAAAGTCTGGTTCAAAGATTCTGAAACACATCAGTGGGAAGGACCTGTTGAGCTAATTACTTGGGGAAGACGGTATACTTGTGTTCTTCTTCCTGCAGGATCTAGGTGGTTGCCAACTAAATATACAAAGCCTTATCATGAGCTGAAACAGTGGACTGCAGAATCCAATTCTAGAAATCCAAGAGCTGCAGGTGATGCCTTGGAACAACAGAGCCAGAAAGACAGAACAGATGAGCAGTGACATCAGCATCACCTAGGGTCAATTCAAGCAGCCAGATGAGCAGGTATGTATAATGACAACATTGAATGAAGAATAAATGCCCAGGCAATATCTTCTTAGCTTATTTGGACTTGATCTTTTCTGCATCTAAGGTCTGTATTGCTCTTTTAGTACTTAGTTATTTTGTATTGTATCAGCAGTAGTGATTTTAGTTAGTGCTTCTGTTGCTCTCACTTCATTAATGAAAATCTGTAACTACACTGCCTTTGTTAACATCTTGCAAGAACTATGAATTTAAGCAAAATTGATGAAGACCTTAACTTGCTTAAATGCCTTAGAATCTGCTGTCATGTGGTTAGAAGACAGATAAAATATTTTGCAAACGAAAAGTGAATTGTGGTGTGAACTGTAGTAACTTTTTGCTGAGTTTTGCAGTTTCCCATCAAGCGTAGACCATCGAGCACAGAGTGATAGCTGTCGTCCATCATTGGGCAAAATTTTTGTCAATCACTGCAGGAGACCACGCATCACTCCATCACACTGGACAACTTTACATACTTTTAACCAGAGGTGCTGTATATTCAATAGTAATGGATACCTAAACTTATAGAAAAGAGAGGAGAAAAAATTATGTGCATGTAAATATAGTCCACCATAACTATTATAGGACAGAAGAATACTACATAGCTACTGAAATCTATCTGCATCTTCAGAGAATCCTCTTTTTCATCTGTGCTAGTTACAGTGGCTGGGAGTAGTTTATGTGGGTGAAACAAAAACAGTGTATTCTACATCCTTCTGTGTAATTTCAGATGGACTGTTAATAATAGGTCATTTGCAACAGCTGCCCAGAGAACACCTGACACCTCAGACTACAAGCTGGGTGTTAAAGAACCCTGTGAGACAGAAGAGTGTTTCTGACTTCACACCAATGACTCAGCTGTGATAACTCCTCTTCAGGGAGGCATCAGCACCTTCACACCCAGACTGCGGGGTCATGTCTGCTAATGGGCCATTAGGGACTGGCACAAGAGGCAGCTGCAATGACCTAGACCATCAAGGATTCAAAAAATATCCCATGACTTACAGAGTTAAATCATCCATTGTGAAATTTTGAGTGCTGGAGAGGTACTGGGTATTCCCACCTGAACCTGAGCATATATAATTTTTAGAATTTGGGACTTCTGGTGCCACTCATTGGATCCAGAGGAGGGCCAAAGTCTCAACAGAACTGCAACTGTCACTCTCAACAAAACTGCTATCATTACTTTGACAGAACTGTGACCATCATCCTCACCAAGAGGTTTTCCTTTCCTTTTACTTTGCACTTGGGGGGAACCACATGGTGCACAGCACAGGGCCTAATGAACATTGTTCTGTCCTTGTCACAGAGTGCTGGGTTATACATCCAGCTTTGTGGGTTAAAACCAGTTTTTATCATTGTACTTATTTGTAGGATTTTTAGTAAATTGTAACCCTGACTTCTAATCCTTCTTGAGTTAGGTTCATTTCTTCTGTCAGTTTACCTTTAAACAAGCTATCTTAGTTTAGAGAAAAACTTAAGATGTCTATTTGGACCAGGAAAAAGGAGGAAGGCCTTCTTCCCCAAAGGAAAAAAAACAACCAAACAAAAAAACCCAACCAAAAAAACAAAAAAGAAAAAAAATAAGACCACTCCACACTCCTTTAAATTTAGAACAAATTTTAGTTAGGAAAACATAGAAAAGGATAAAAGATCTTAACCACTATCTATCTATCTATCTATCTATCTATCTATCTATCTATCTAAATATATATATCCAAAAAAAAAAAGAGAACTGAACAAAACAGTTTGTAATCAACACTTTTGAATAAACTTAAAGTCTCTGCTCCCTTTGGGTGCAATTATATTTACGGAGAGCAGGTGGCAATGTTGCACCTCAGGTGGCTGTAGGGTTGGCTCCCCAGGAACGCGGGCAGAGATGCCGGTGGCTCCCCCTGTGGTGAACCTGTGGTAGAGCCATGTAGACTCACATGGGCTGGTGAGTGCAGAGGGACAGGGTGGAACCTTTTCCATGGAACAGTGCAGACCCTCTCTTCATCCTTTGTTTGAGAGAAGAAATGTTGGGCCAGATGGGCAAAGGGGGCAGCACCTCCTCTGCCGATGACTGTTGGCTCCCTCAGAGTTGGAAGTCTGTCGTAAATCCAAGGCAGCAACGACTCTCTTCCTCTCTTTCTCTCTCTGAGGCACAGGGTGCCCAGAGCTAGGGGTTGGAGGGTGGGAAACAGGAGCCAAGCTGAAGAGGGGGCTTCCTCCAAGATGCTTCCACTCCCAACAGCTGCCAGAAATGAAGTGCCAAACCCAGCACACAGGGAAAAAAAAAGCCACAAACCCCTCTCCCTTTCCCCTCAGCAATCAAATTGGAATCTCAAGCAATCAGCCACCCCTTTCATTAGCTAGCAGTTGAGGGTTGGGCATTAGCTCTCGAATTCTGTGTTGGTACGAGGAGGAAAATTCCACCACCAATTCTTAAGCTATACCACCAGCACACAGCTAGTACCATTGAACATTTGTTCTTTGCCTTGCCCAGTACTGTCATTTGGAGCCCTGCACTGGGAAAGAAGGGTCTGCACGCTTCTCAGAGGTAGAAATGACACTTTATTAAGATGGCTCCTGCCTTATATAGGGTAGGTTGAGAACTCTCTAGAAGGAGGGTGTAACTTGTGCAGAGAAGGGGCGGAGAAAGGGAGGAGTATGCAAAATAGAGGGCTGGGATAACCATACTGGGAAAACTACTCCAATGCAGCAAAAATCAACCAGTGAGAGGGCAGGGTTCAGGGCCATGAGGGATGAGGGATTTTTCCAGAACTTACAATACAAAATATAGGGAATAATACAATAAACTGAGAAACACAATACAAACCCCAAAACACTTGTGGTAAAACAGTAAAAAATCTTCAAACACCAGTCTCTTCACAAAGTTCAAGGTTTGATGTCCTTTCTCCAGTCTTCAAATTCCTGGACTCCTACAGTCATTTGTTCTTGTAAATGTGACATTAGTTTAATTTATCCAATGAAATCAGTCACTTTAGGATCTTATGTGTTTTTAAGGCATGGAGAAGCTATACTCTGCATTCTTTTTTGTTAATTATTTACCACTCTGCAGGGTAAAGTACTTCACCTGTTCCATTCTTTCTTCTCTAAAATGCATGGTGGACCTGGTAAAATATGACACATTTGGGAAACCAGATTTAATTGTGGGTAAGATGGTAGTCATTTTGGTGTGGAGGTACCTTAGTGAAAGCTTAGAGAAATGTTTTTGAAGATCTTACTCCTGTTCAAAGCCAGTAGATTCAAAACTGTCACATATTGTCGAAGGTCTAGGGTCCCTCTCATCACAAATTCCTTAAAATATTTTTGGCATCAAAAGATTTTAGGAAAATATAAATGGTCTAATGTAGTTCTTCATGCAGTTTGAATTTAAATCAGTACAATTCTTATAATTACAATCTAAGGAAAAAGAAAGCATTTTGTTTCTGGAAAACATTTCAAACCATACCATCTGTTTTGAGGATCAAGACTATAAAGTGTTCTTTGCTCGAGTTATGGTAATGACACATTTTAAGTGAATGGCAAATAATGTTTGCTTTATTACAGACAAAATCCTGCAAGAACTCCATGAAACATACAGCACCTTACAGACCTATTTCTGATAACAGAACCAAAGAATAGGTATACCTAATAATTAACAGATAAATACTGTCAGTAAGTACAATTTTCTCATAAAAACTACTGGAAGCAAACGTGCTTCCTACTATTTGCATAATATTTGCATATGGTTCCATCCTCCTGCTTTTCTCTTCACTCTTCCTGCCCTTCCCCTGTCCCTGTCGTCAGTCAATTTACAGAAGATTTGATTATAATGCAGTTTAGGTAGCAAATGACGAAACTGACTCACTGGACTTACAGAGGTGAGCATGAAAGTAAAAAATAGAAAACTCATGCTGGGAAAAAGAATGGAGTCAGCTAGAAGAACACAGCTTTGAGAGTTATTTATACAGAAAATCTGCAGTATTTTTAGGTTTATTCAGGTGCAATGGAAGTAATAGGTAGACAGTGGTTTGAAAACCTGGCCTATAGTCCTTATGCAGAAAACTACTTCAGCAGAACAGTTTTTTATTGACCATATTCATGCACCTTGCAAACTGCTTAGGTTAAAATTATTGGTCCAAATGTTCCTGGGTGCATATATTATGTGTTCTATTTACAAGTATGGTAATAGAAGCTTTCTCATTGAAAGGTGACCATGAATAATGCACAAGTTGTAACTGAGAACAAGCAAAATGAAAAAGGGTGAAGGGAACAATGGTTTCAAGTCTTGGGTGCTGGAAGAAATCAACTAGCTCATTTCTATTGTGTACTCTAGATAACAATGACTACAGAGCACCTAGTTACAATGACATGTAACTTTCTTACAGTCCATTTCTGAAATAATAACACACAGTGATTAAGTGGAAAAAGGGAAATATTTTTTCCACATTTCGTAGGTCTCAGGGATTTTGTGAGCCAAATAGTATTCCAAGCACACTCACTCATTAACAAATATCTTAAAAAAAAGGCAACAAAATGATTTATTCATCAACCTATTAATTTTTGAAGTCAGCTGGAACTTTTTACCAGGTGTAGATCATAACTCCAGGAAAGTCATGATTTTAGTCAGGTTGTGATTAAAGTCACTTGTATAGCTAGAGACAGAAACCATGGAAAAAAACCCCATTGACACAAGGGTCCCATGGAGGGTGGAGGTCAAGGAATGTATATTCCAGTCTCAGTGGTCAGCATGGTCTTTACTTATTGCAATAGCTCGTCAAAGTATCTGCATGTTGTGGAAGGTATGGCTGATCTCTACAGAAGGCACTTAACAGGTTTGTGGGATTTTCTCTGTTACTTTCAGTACAGACAGCCAGAGTCTGGACTAGAATTAGTAAAGTCACCAGCTGGAGGTTTGTGCTAATTGGTTTAGACACTTCTTAGTGTCTTCCTGACACATTAAGATGTTTAGACTCCAGCTTTTATGTTTAATAGACAGGTGAGCTGAAAGGCACTTGCTGTTTTCCTGCTTTCTTGTGTGGTGAAAGGCAGCGTCAGAAAGCAACCTGTCTCCTGTCTTATATAACAATATCTGCTTGTATTTAATAACAAACAGGAGCACTTCTTATCAGTTTGCTGCATGAGTGGAAGACCGTTCAGCCATATGTTTGTGTAAAATTGCAATGGATCACTTGAATTATTATTACTTATGCACACAAGGTGATAATTAACATAGTCATATTGAATGGAAGCTTGTCTGGCAATGGAATTTTAACTATAATGTGAGGTTTTACAGCATCTTTATTTGTGATGCACTGAAACAAAGCATTCTGAGAAAGGCAAGAGTGGTCTGTGTTTTAAAGCTTACTAGTTATACTGAGTTAAGAGATGATTGATGTTTAGCTCTTTTACAGAAGATGAAATTCTCAAATTACTGTACTTTCATATATTTAAGTAGGTTAAGTCCAGCCTAGGTAACATCAGTTTTTTTTTAATCTTCACAGTATAAGGGCAATTTTGAGCTAAACTGAAATGGAAATGAATAAGAAACATGATGATGAGTTAGACCAGTATCCCTAGAATCTCTGAATGTAAATTAAGTAAAAACTCTAAAAACCCATTCACAATTTTTGTGACAAGACATATCAAGAATACTGCTAAAGCAACTGGCAGAATATATTTCAAAGCTAAAGAAAATTTGTTTAGAGCATATTAATTTTTCTAGCTCCCTTCCCCTTCTCTGGTTTTATAATTTAGACTTCAAAGATTTGAAAATTCTTGACAAAGGCTGTGCTGAATTCTGTGCCACAGAGGCAATCCTGAAAGGACATCCAGCAGCAGGTACAGACCTGCCGTGTGTGCAGGGCAGACCTGGACAAAGTAGTGAAGGGGAAAACTTTTTCCAAGGTGCTGCCAGCATGTAACACTGGGCAAAAAGAGGTCATCTTATGACTGTGGTCTTCCTGAAACAATGGATCAACATTGTATAGCCCAAATGAACCTCCATTGCCTTAAAGACATCATTAGACAGGGGTGTTACAGGAAAGTTAAAAACACTTTGTGTGCCTTCAGTGTGAAGCCATTGTATTAGGGCCCCTTGAAAACTGGATTATTACATGTTTAAAGGTTTAACCTGGTTGCCATGCAAGAACACTGCCCCAAGTCTTTTTCCTGCTTCAGTTCTCCAGTATTGCATTAGACCTAGAAAATTGCAGACATTTCCCAGCCTCCTCAGTACACTCTTGGCAGCATTATGCCTTCACAAATGTAACAGGTGCAAACCAAAGTTACTCATACATAGGAGATATTGATTCATGCATTGAGACACTCTTCTTATGTACATCAAGACCTTCTTCCATGAAGAGGCAATACTGTGATGGGAATAAACCAAAGAAAGTAAGAGCAAAAGTAGGAAACTAAAAGAGCAAAAACTAATCCCTCTGTACAATTTCGTCTCATTAAGAAGAACACACCTGTATGTAGTCTGGATTCAAAACCAAAGAAAATAAAGGGCAAGAACAACAAAAGTAGGAGTAAAAATAATAGAAGTGTGAATGGATGAGCAATGATAAGCAGTAGAAAACCTTTTCATCCATACAACTTCACCTCCCCTCACCCCCCCAGCTAAGTAAGACAGAAATCTACAGAAACCAACAAAAGCGAGACTTGCAAGGAAACAGTAAATAAAAGTATTCTACAAGGGTTCAAAACCTCATAAGCTGACACAGTGTTGCACAAATGCAGTGTTGTACTGGTTTTCACCAGTCAGATAAATATTAAAAATGGCAATGTTCCCATGTAGTTTAGACCCTATTTAGCTATGTAGCTCACTACTCAGTGGGTGATCCCAGCCTGGTTTTGTTCCCTTTGTCTTTCCTGTATCTGAAGCTTCTCTGAAGATTTGAAGGTGTGGGTTGCAAAATGAGAGCCTTCAGTGAAATTCAACATATTTACTATCAACGACCCTTAAACAAATACAGTGTTTTGACATTACAAAGTGGGGATAATTTCTGTTTTCCATTATAGCAGCAAACAAAATGATCCACCAAATTAACTCTTCAAGTACTGAAATAAAAAACAAATATCTGTACATTAAAGCATGAAAAGCTTGGTGCTTGTATTTTTCTGTATGTCTGACAACTAAGTTGAGGACTGTTGTTTCAAATGTTTTCAGCTATTAATTATGTTTCTAACAATATTTTGGTTCAAACACTGAAATGAATTTGTGGTTTGTTTTTTCTTTTAGTACAAGAATTACAAATTGTAAACAACTTCCCTTTTCCCTAAAGGTTACATAACTTTATAAAAGCAGAGAAGGGGATAGAGAGTGTGGAGGAAAAAAAGAAAAAGGATTTATTGAAGTAGTAATCAAAAAGGGATGTTTGACATGTGTTCCAGGGAGAACAGGGGGTCCGAAGGGCTGTGGAAGCTGAAACTGAGACACCACAGAAAGCTTAACTCAAACAGTAGTTTTATTACCAGAAGTGGCCAAGTAAATAGGGAAAAACCCAAGAGAGAGAGAGAGAAGAGAAAATAAGCCCCCAGGTGCAAAAACCCAAATTGCCCAGGTGTTTCCCACGGAGTTGTATTACTGACCCCTGAAACGCCCAGACTCCTCAGAGCAGTGCCTCCATCCTCAAGGGTCAGCAGGCTAACAGGTGAAGGTGGGCAACCCAGCCAAAAGGCAATGTTGTCCTGTCACGTGAAGCAAGCAAGCCCCAAGCATGACCCACTTGCCCTTTTTCTAAATTGCCAATGTGATCTCAGCTGAGCAGGCGTGGCCAGGACCATCCAGATAGAGATCCTCTGCAGCTAACCCCAGTTATGTAAGTGGGACCCTCTTGAGCATGTCTGGGGGCATCGGTGCCTTTGTGATATGCTCCAGGGGGTGTGGTGGAAAGCAGATGGCCCGCAGACTCCATGAATCCTGTGGCAGAGTACATTGACCTTGAGCAACTGAGACTGTACCTGGGAGAGCAAGAAGCCATGTAACAAGTTCCTAATGAACAGGTGCTGAGAAGTTAGAATCACGCAAAAACAAGATGTATGCCTTTACAATGCTGACTGTGTTCATGGTGCAGGGTGTAGATTGCTAATAGTTACTATGTTGCAAATAATTTAGCTCATAAGAAAAGTAAAGCTTTGTTAGACAAAGACACCAATAAAAAGTAGAGTTAGTATAGTATATGTAATGATTATCCAATCAGCATATGACACAATTGCTGTACCTTCTGTATTATTATTACTGCCTGATTTAGTCTGGGGCTTTTGCCTTTTGCCTTCTGGCTTTTTGGCCTTTTTGCCTTTTGTTTTTTTTCTTTGTTATTATTAAACCTTGTTATGCTACCACTCTGGAATTAAAATTCCTTTTTGGCTGTCCTGAACGCAACAAGGGGGTCTTTA
>JAWWEW010000088.1:3553807-3565462 GCA_035583185.1 Anabacerthia variegaticeps | reverse complement strand
CTGCAAAGTACCCTAGTAATTTCTTTGTCATTATGTAAGGCAGAACTATGTGGCTGTCATGAAAAAACAACAAGTTATCAAAATCTGATGCTACCTTTGTTCCAACCTAATGATTTTCCTCCTAAGAAATACCAGCAGAATAAATGGCAGATCACATGGAGCTTTGCCAAACCACAGGTACTAGAGGATGAAGAAACTGCTTGAGTCCCTCGGCAAAATGTTAACACTGCCAGCAGCAAAGATAAATTCACAAAACTCACATTTTTTTTTCACAAAGACTTATTAGATATCCACTCTTGTCTACTAATTAAATGTTACTTCAAAGGCAACTGTGTAAAACTGAACATCAGTTTCAATTCTGATCTTTCAAAGTTGTCCTCAATTTGTCAAGTAAGGTCTCTCTGTTCTGCAATTTTTCCATTTAATTTTCAACTCAAAGACAATGTGCTTTTTAGCACTATGGACTGATAATGACTCACTAGAGCATGGTTGAATGGTACAAGTATGAAAAGATGTCCCTTAAAAGATCCCATGTCTTAAAAATAGTGGAAATGAAATAGAATTTTATCTGAATTTGAACAGTGGATCTCACAAAAAATTCAGGCCTGAGGAAAATGACCTTCTCAGTTTTAAGTGCATAGGGAGTTTCACAGTGGGATGATACGAATTAGTGCGTTTTATTACTGGGATATGGTATGCTTTGGAGCAAATATAGTAAGAGATTTTAGCCTTAAAGATGAGGTCAGGATAAAAGTGCAGCATGGTTTCTCTATTATGTCTCAATGTTGTATATGCTGTACTTTAAAAACCACTCTTTTAATTAATTCCAAATTTTATTATAAACTTGATGCCTTTCTTCTATTCATTCACTGACTATATTGAATTAATTCTTTCATTTCATTCATAGTTTGCTAAATGAGAATTCCTGGCCATAAATATCAGGAGCTAAGGCATAGGTAGTTTGAGGTACATTGCAAATAAAACAATAAACATAATATCTGCTAATAATATTTCAAACCACAAAATATTATGAGACTGTTTTAGTGATCCAAAAGGATGAAAAAATAGCTTCTTAATATCTGAAAATCTTAATAGTCCAATGTTAGCTTAGGCAATTAGAGTGGCATGGTTTAGTTCAATAATGCATTAACGTGGGTAATACCACATCAGTAAATTGTGTCTAGATATTTAGATTAATGCAGAATGCTAAATCATGTTGCTACGTTTTCTACCACTGTTGCTTTCAAGAATTTATACTGTGCACAGTCTCTTCTCCACAGTTGTTTAGTATAAAAAGGAGCCTTTTCTACTCTCACAATAAAAATGAAAAATTTCTGATAGTCTGATATGGACTTTGATACACTCCATATCAAAATAGGATCGTATAATTTTCTAATAATGGTATTTATATATATTATATCTATTTCTATCCATATTTCTATCAATTTTATTTATATAATTTTCTATCAATGATCAGGAGCAGCTACAGAAAATTGGACTTATTAACAATGAAAAACTTATGAGAAGACTTAGAACAACACACATTTTTGATTATTTTTTTTAAGAGCAGAAATAAAGAAAAATATTTTCCACACTGTAGCTGGAATTTTCATTTTTGAAGAGTTGATCACTTACCATTTTTATGCCTCTTGTTCACAGTAACACTCTTAAGGTAGTGTTTCCTGTGTTAATGGTCAGGTGAAATATCCCCACACCTTCTATGAATTTTAGTTACTTCACAGGTTTATTGTCTGTTTTTCACTGAATATCAATTGATAAGTGAAATCAATAGAAGACATGTTTGTAAACAATATTTCAGTCCTGAAGACATATCTTTTGCTAAAGCTTCAGGTCAATGATGAAAAACTTATACAGTGATTTCTGCTGCATAATATGATCTAGAGAAAACTAGCAATTATGATTAGTGTGCAAAATTATTTTTCAGCATTATTCTGTCTTCAGAAGGAAAACATTGAGCCAATATTTTGATTCTATGACGTTTTTTCATTATGTAGTATAAGGTTCTGTAGAGAAGCTTCAGATTCAGAAGAGTATTGATCCCAGCCCATGGTAAGATTAATGATAAATTACTTTCTTTCTGGTTCTTCCATGCCCAATATCACTGTGTACTAATCAGTAACACACCAGCTTTATGATTTACTCCGTACAGAATTTACAAAGAAATATATTTGTCATCCTGTGCATGTAAATCATGTCTACATCTTTTTGCTAACTACAACATGGTAGATTTTCAGGGAAAAATCTTGATGATCTCAGAATCTGAAATACCCTGGAAGTTGCTGTCTCTAAAGAAATGTGCATCATATGGGTTCTGATGATCATTTTCTGCTGCTTTTGGGGAGTTTCTTAATTCTAGATCCAAGGGCTTTGGACATTGTATGTAAAGTCCGTAAGTCTCCTGTTGCTAAGATTGCTTTCTTTTATAGGCTCATAAAACAACAGATCCACAACCATCTGTTTGCAAGCCTCCTTTTGCTGAAAAAAACACCCCGAATCAAACCTCCCTCCCTGAAAGCCTCCCCTTAAAAGAACACTGCTCCCCCTTGCCTCCCCAAAAAAACCCAAAAAGAACCAAAACCAAACCAATCTTACTATAGCCTAGGCACTACTCTCATATTTTTTGATGTGTCAAATCTAAGAAAGTAATAATTGTCACTTTCACATAGATTCAAAAAATGTGTTAGCCAAACTCCAAATTAAGTTTCAGTGAAGTATTTTATCATCTCCGTGGTTGTAGTTAAATCACAGTAAGACTCACAGAGTCATATGACTTGACTACATCAGAAAGGCATCTTAAACAAGTTGATCTAATTAAGATTGCTATTTATAGAAAACATTGATTTTCCATTTGTCAACAACAAACTACACTAATTTCTGCATGTTAGGACAGAAAATGAGTGTGTACTTATATGATGATGGGTGTAATTAATGGTGAAGCCATAAAGCACTGAGAACGATATTAAATCTTTCAAGCCCTTAGCATTGACCATTTAGGGTGAAAAAGCCGGGAGATCAGGGAGGAGAGACAATTTTCTTTTGCAGACTGAGAAATGCAGACAAAGCTCACCTAAAGCAAAACAGAGATGTAACAAATTCTGTTTGTGGCTGGGGATACATGCACACAAACTTTTAGGTCTTCCTGTATGCTGGACATACAGATCTCTGTCATTAGTGAATCTAAGGGCAATGTCAAACCAGACCTCAGCATGACCCTTATACCACTGAAGCCTATTATTTGGAAGGGTTTGGCAGCATTAAGAGGCTCGAATGATCAGGATTTGATCCATCTTTACTCCTTAGTGTTATTACAGTTATATTATAACTCATAATGTTTATGCAGCCATAGAATACGCACTAGCCAACATTCAGACTCTCCTTTTCCTATTGCCACTAATTGAGTCAATAAATAATTGGATGGGTTATTTGCCAGGGTAAGTATCCTCTCTAGCCCTTAGAGTGCTTACGCAGCTGGAAAAAAACTGAGTGAAAAAATCAGGTCTCCTTATTTTTGTGAGGTAGAAACATTCCTCTCCTCATTTTGGGGATACATGTAGCGAAGAAATGAAAAGTTCACTACTCATTAAGAAATCATTGAGCTCTGGGGTCTCTTTTGGAAGCCAGACTAAGTAATTTAAAGGAATTTGCACAGTAAAGATTAAAGTAACTGGTATGGGTGCTGGAGTTTGCAAGATCCTGGGGAGGGATATGAAGGGGAAACATTTCTTTCAAACCATTAGTGATTTTAAAGGCCAAAGCTTTGCATGAGTCTACCCTTCTGTAAAATTAGTGTGATGCTCGATTTCAAGGTGAGAGGGAATTTCTATTGCAGGTAACACTTTTACCTTTAAACCTGTGACAAGTGGGGTGAAAGCATGCAGAGCCCACAGCAGATCAGGGACTGCACCAGAACTCTTGCAGGGAGAGGAATCAGGTTGCCTATGCAACCTGAGCAACCAGGTCAAACATGTCTCCAGTAATGAAGATCCATTCATTACTATAACACGCAGGCTACCAATGTAGATCACTTTCATGGTCTCCAAAGAAGCTGAGCAGTTATCAGTAACGTTGAAAAATCCACTGGAAAGTCATTTATTTCACTTTATGGTCCTAATTAGCCATTTGTATAGTTCTATAATTAAATATGCTCCGTTCTCATCAAGTTTTTCACTTTAGTAATGATACCACTGTGCCACAAACAGGCCCCATGCTGTTTGGTTTGGGACTTATTCATAGCATTTAATTGGTCACCCAGTGGTTAGCCAATAACCCCTTCTATGGGAAGCAACATTCTGAATGCTGTTAATGGGCTAGAGGCATGGTGATTGCCTCCTGGTACCCAGCAGTACTGGGAATAAAGCAATTTCCTCCACTGTGTTGTGTGCCCAATAGCTTATCCTCTTCACTCCAGAAATGTACACTATTTGGTTATAAGTATTTGTACTGGCTTACTTACCGCTGGGTTGTTAATAGGCTGTGATTCTTCAATGCTCCTTCAGTGAAGTTACAATCTGCTTGCTGACTGCTAATTAAAATAAGTTTGCACTCCAAGACTGCAACTAAAAGGTAGCAAGGTCATATTATTTCATGCAGTAGTCTTTTACTTAATCCCATTTATACCGTATTCATTTGTGAACATGCAGACAGGCCTGACTTTTATTGATCATGTCAATATAGTCAAAATTAGCCACAGACTAATCTTCCCTTCCTTGGATTATCATCACTAGTTTTCCCCTGTCTATGAGACCACACAGTTAAAAAGCAGTCCATGCAAGCATGCAGATTTCTCCTTCAGTCTATTTCTCAACTTCAAAAAATTAAAAAAAAAAAAAAAAAGAGCAGCAGATGAGCTAACAATGTTCTAAAAGGACTCAATATGTCAGGAGTCTTTATAGAAATCAAAGCATGTGCTCATGAGCACTGGAGTCATTTTAAATCCAGTAAGGTTAAGAGAGCAAAGTGGTTATGACATTCAGAAACAAATTTTATTCTATTAATTTTTTGCTAATATTTTAAAATCTAGTTTGAATAAGAACCCCTATCATCAGGGTGTCTGAATGTCATATTCATCTGTTGCATGTGACTCTTTCTACTTGCTTCCAGCAGGTGACAAGATCTTCACAGAAAAATAATAGTGGTTTGTTTACTTTTACTTTCTACTTTACTAACAGGAAGTCCGCAGAATAAATCTTAGTCATACTTTTATTGGAAAAATTAATATGAGACAAATAAAAAGTTAAGCATTTTAAAAGTGTTGCTTCTAATCTTTCACTTTGCCATATTATATAATGAAAGTTCACTTATTTAGGGTCTTCAGCACAATGTGGGACACTTCAATTTCAACATGTAAGGCACATGTACCTTAGTTAGAAAGATTTTCTAGACTTTTTTTTTTTTTTTAAATAAAATATACCTGCAGTTTGGAAATGGGTTGAGGGTTTATGATAAGCTAATTATCAGGGAATAAAAACTGTTTGCCCCCCTCCCCTTCAATTCTAATATGGATATTCCATGCCAGTCTGAACAGGCATGCTATCTCAAGTTTACACCAGAGCATTACATATTCTCTAGCCGTTTCTTCTTAGCCCAAAGAAAACTGAAGCAGTTATTTTCTGCAGTGTAGGCATTTCTTAATACCAGCCTTTATCATGCAGCACTGACAGGCAGTATGCTCCTCAACTTCCAACTGATTTTACAATTCTCAAGGAATTCATGTGACTCTGCTTTATCTTCCAAACTTGTGGAATCTGACTAATAGTTACTTAATCATTAAAAAAAAAAAAAAGTGTCTGCATCACTAGTATGTTTGATAACCATAGACTTTCTGCATGTAAATTTTTCTGACATTTCACTTGCCTGCATGATTTTTCTTCACTCTCTTTTTTCTGTTTTACAGAACAGTAAGAGCTTTTTAAGCTCAAACTCAGATAGAGCACATTTTGTATACCTTTTAAGGCGCAAGGAATACACCCAGGCTTTTGAGGAAGATGGTCAGGAGCTATTCAAAATTGATTAGCTTATGTGTTGTGTACAAGGGGTTATTTTACACATATTTGTCCTTCTCTGATATGGAAAACAATTGTCCATGAAAGTAAGTTCAACATAATAAATCCTGTTCAATAGCAATGTTCATATGCAGAAGTGTTTGCACAAGTTTCACCTGAATTTTGATGGACTGGGTATACTATAAAAAGTGTTTGGATAGGTACCTTTAAGTATTACACTGAGTAAAAAGTACAGGATTACTTTTGTAATGAACTTTCCATGATACTGGAGATGATATTGTTTAATATTTTTATAGTGCATTCTCTTTGCCATTTTTGTAGCTCACTATGTATCATGTGAGGATCCCTTTGTGCTTTTTATTTATGTGCACAGAAGTTATTTTTCAAAGTGTACAGAGCAGAGCCCTTTTGGGGGGAGTGGAGAGCAAGGAAAAAGGATGCTCTTTGCCTAAAGCTTTCTTATCTACCAGTCCAGACTTCCTAACAGCTAACCTGCCCATTAAATTTTCCTAATCAGTTCAGTTATTCTTTAAATCTGTCATCTTAAGATCTGGAAAACATCTAATTATGAAAGGTGATTTTCCCAACTGATACCTTTGTTAGCATTTCCTCCTGTTCTTCAACCCATCTCCACCTGTAAAGTCCGAGATTTGTTCAACAAGTTTCTTCAAGGCACTTAGGGTTATCTTTGTACCTTGGGGCAGCACAACATTCTCAGGAGGTTAAACAAGTTTTACTGACAAGCTTTAGAAAATAAGGGTACTTGTCAAATTTTAAACCAATATTCAATTGAAATAACACATTTCACAAGGCTCTGACTTGGAAAACTCTAACCCATCCAACTTTACATTACCCAGATTTTGAGAAGAGGAAATTCAGAGAAGAAAAAGAGAGAGAGAGAAAGTGTACAGAGAAAAAATAATAATCACCATTTGAATTGCAGGACAATCTCAGCTACTGTAAGATCTCAAGGTGGTCTACGAAAACTTGCATCTCTGTGGTGTAGTTTTTATCTTCTTTGGTTTCTCAGGGCCTTCTCCCCAGCTGGGGCTTTTGGTGTGCTGTACTTGTCTGGACTAGAGGCTCCAGTGCTGCGGTGTGGAGCAGTGCACTGTTCCATCCATGCAGAACTTGCCCTGTCCCAGCCCTCCTCCTGCCCCAGCCCCACCCTTTCCTTCTTATGAACCAGTAATCACTTTCTCCAGTCTCTTACACTACCCCCAAACCTGCCCCGGTGCTCCCTCACCAGATCTGTAGAGTATCAGGTCATTTGGGCGGGAAGCACACCGCCTACTCCCCCTTACAGAAGAAAAGAAAAAACTGTATTACTTTGTTTATGAAAATAAGATTAATTTGTTGAGAAGCTCAATAGAAATATTTTGATTGATTTCCTTAAGTCTTGAATGAGAGTTACAGCAAATACCAATTAAGACCCGTCACACAGAGTCTCTGCAAAAGGTATTATGTTGTTCTAGTTGTTTGATCTATGAGCACTAAGGCTCAGAGAGATTAAAATAATTTACTATCACCTCAGGAGTCTATTCTGGAGACTGAAACAGAAGATGTAAGTACTGAATCTCAGACTACTCCCCGTCCATGAAGTATTGTTTAAGTATCAATACTTCCGTTTAACAATGCAGTTCTCTATTAACTCTAAATATGGTAGTCATTAATATGTTATTATATTTTTAGAAGAAGAGCATGAAACCCACATTAACACTCCCTGTTTCAAGTAAGTGGAAGGAAGTTTGATCTCCTTTTAACCAAAACCAAGAAGTTTTGCAAGAGACAGCCCCAGTAACTGAAGCACTAATTTCAGACAACTAGCCTGGATTTGCTAGTAAACATGACCATGCTGTCAGCACAACCTTGTACAGTCATTTAGGAGGCATCAAGACAACTCACCAGCTTGAATATCCCTGCCCAGTAGTCTGCCGTTTGATATAAGGTTATTCTATTGTTGCAAGTTGTATGTTGGGAAATAGCTGACAAACTCTGTACGCAGGAGAGACAGTGTGTCCCTTTGAGTGTGTTCAAAGACACCTGAAAATCAAAAGGTAACTGGGTCTGCCTTTGGCAGCAAGCAGGAGTAAATGTGAGCACCCTTGTTTTGTGGGAAAAAAAACAAAAACCCAACAAGTTATATGGGCAGACTTGAAGGTTTGCATGTTAGAATGGTGCCTGCTATATTTTTTTTCTACTATTTCTACAGCAGCAGGACTGGATGTACTCTTTAAAAATAAGCTCAACTACACCAAAAAATATTCTAGGCTCATATAATTAGTTTGTTCTCCCAATGTGTACAGAACCGCAATATTGATTATTCGGTCTAAAGAAGAATGACGTTGTTATCATCTGTTTGGAAGAGTTAATTTCTTCCACTGCACATCATGATTTAATCATTCCTAATTGATCCTTAATAGATAGATGTCAAGTCTGGCCCTGCTTGGCTTCAATTATAGTAATTTTGCAGCTACATTTTATAGTAGATCTTCGCAAATATCTGACAGCTTCTGTTTCTCTCCATTTCTTCCTTTGAGCCCTATTAGGTTTATTTAAACACTACTTGAAACTTTCATGCATTACGGCACCAAAGAGAAAGGGAGTGGAGATTTTACAACAGATATCCCTTGTAGATTGTTTATGACCATTCCCAATTTATATAGTGTTGAAGCTGTGTCACTCACTCTTCTGTCAGTAAATGTGAAAGTTCTAAGGGAGGATGGGTGAAAAACCATCAGACTTTTAAGTCAAATATGTTCTGGAATTAAATTATTTTTCATTTCCTGGAATATGCATGTACTACCACCTTAAAAGAGAGAAAACTAAGTATGTTATTTAATGATGTAAGAAGATAACCCTGATGTGAATTGTTTGTGTTGTCTTCTTTTTGATATTTTGTTTATATTCTAGAGAAATTAATAGTTCAAAACATGTTTGGGCTGGCTATCATCATGATTACTAAAAGATTAATAAAACAATATCATGGAATCATAGAATATGCTGAGTTTGAAGGATCATTGAGTTCAGCTCCTGGCCCTGACCAGGATGCCTGAAGAATCCGACCATGCGCCTGTGAATATAATCCCAACACTTCTTGAATTCAGACAAGCTTGCTGCTGTGCCCACTACCTTGGTGAGCCTGTTCCAGTGCTCCAGCATACCCTGGATATAAAACTTTTTCCTGATATTATATGTAAACCTTCCCTGATTCAGCTTTATGCTGTTTTCTCAGGTCCTGTCACTGGTCACAAGATGGAGAGGTAAGTGCTTACCTCTCTGCTTACCTTCACAAGGATATTGAAGACTGAAATATCTCCTCTCCTTCAGGTTGAACACACCAAGTGACCTCAGCTGCTTCTTAGATGGCTTCTCCTCAAGGCCCTTCACCATCCTCATGGCCTTCCTTTGGATGCTCTCTAATGGCCTAGCATTTTTTTATATTGTGGTGCCCAAAACTGCACACAATATTCAAGGTGAGGCTGCACCAGTGCAGAACAGAGTGGGACAATCCCCTCCTTTGACCAGCTGGTGATGCTTTGCCTGATGCCCCCCAGGACACGATTGGCCCTCTTGACTGCCAGGGCTCATATCCAACTCATATCCACCTTGTCATCAACCAGGACCCCCACGTGTTTTTTCATGGTTTCCAGACTCTCATTTCCTAGTCTGTACACACACACAATCAGGGTTGCCCCATTCCAGGGGCAGAATCTGACACTTCCCCTTGTTAAACTTCATACAGTTTGTGATTGTCCAATTCTTTAATTTGTCTAGATGTCTCTATGGGGCCTCTCTGCCCTTGAGGGATTGGCAACTCCCAATTTAGTGTCAGCAGACCTACTTAGCATTTCTTGAGTCCTGTATAATGAAGATGTTGAAGAGCACAGAGTCTAAGGTGGAGCTCTGCAGAACCCCACTACTGACTGGTCACCAGCCTGATGTCACCCCATTCACTATAAAGCTTTGTGCCTGACCTGTGAGCCAGTTTCTTACTCATCAAATAATATGGTTATCCAGCTGTGTGCTGGACATTTTATCCAGAAGGATCCTGTGAGAGGCTGTGTGAAAAGCTTTGCTGAAATACAGAAAGATTACATCTACTGGCTTTCCTAGATCAATTCAGTGGGTTACTGTTCTGGCCAGGACCAGTTTATCACTGTGTGGGTGTGTCTAGGTCATTGTATTCTACACTCTCTATGTCATTTTCTCATGGACAGGTAACAATTGATCATTTGCAGCAGCTGCCCAGGGCACACCTAGCCCTGAGGCTACAAGCTGAGTGTTTAGGAACTCTGTGAGGCAAGAAGTTTTCCTGTCTTCTGGTGTGCTTCAGGTTTTCCTGACTCAGGTGTGTTAACTCCCCTTAGCACCTTCACACCCAGTCTGAGGGGTCATGTCTGCTAATGGGCCATCAACATATTAGTATGGGCCATTACTCATAGTGTAGGAAATCACCCATTGTGAAACTCCTCACCCTGGGAGAGGTACTGGGCACTCCCATCTGAGCCCAAGCATATATAACTTTGGGAGTTTGGGACTTCTGGAACCAATTGTGGGATCCAGAGCAGGACCACGACCTCAACAGGACTGCAACTGCCACTCTTGACCAGACTGTCACGAGTCTAGTCAGCGAAGAAGGGCTGCACATTTCAGCTACGGTGAACAAGGAACAGCATTTACTGAGGGGAGCAACAGACTTGTAAAGGGTTCTGAGGGAAGCTTCTGGAAGAAGGATGGAACCTGGGTAGAGACTAGCCCTACAAGGATAAATGGGGAGGAAACATAACCAAAGAGGGAAAGTTAGGGGAGGAGATAATCATGTAGGGATGTGGTGCAGTGCACCAAACATCAAGGATGAGGGTACATTGAACCAATGGAAAATATCGACACATAATAAGATTTTCAAGGACAGTGTTATTAATGTAACTACAATTATATTGAACTATCTTATTAAACTATATAAACATGGAAACAGGGTCTTCCTTTCAGTCTTTGGTGAAGAGTGGACACTTGTTCCGGAGTGGGTATGTTGTTAACTCCAACTTCTCCCTTCTCAGGGTCCTGACAATCCTCAATTTTCATCTTTTTCAATTCCGTGTAATTAAGTACTCCCATACCAGACTGAGGACATCATCGTTAGTGACAGGTTTTTCTCTTTCCTTTTACTTTGTGCTAGGGGGTGGGCCACATGGTGCTCAGCACAGGGGCTGGCAAGCTCCATTTTGTTTGTGCCCCAAGGTGCTAGATTGTACATCTGTTCTTTGTGGGTCAAACACTTTTTCCCTCTGCATCACTGTACTTGTGATCTTTTTTATTAAATTATAATTCTGATTTGCAATCCCTTTCAGAGTTGGTTTCATTTCACCTGCTGATTTACATTTAAACCAGTACAGTTACCTATCAGAGAAAGAAATCAAATTGAACATACAAGACTTCCTCTTATATAAACTGAACCAACAGAAAGAGAGGTTTTAATCAAAGCATTTTTATCCATTTTCCCCACCCTCAGTATACTTTTCTAGCACTAGTTCAACCTTGATGACTTTTTTTTCTTTTTAGAGAGGGAAAGAGATAGTATTTGTATTAAGCATTCAACACTACTGAAAACATGCTTAACAAAGCCATGAAA
>JAWWEW010000088.1:3522039-3532636 GCA_035583185.1 Anabacerthia variegaticeps | reverse complement strand
TTGGTTTTTGTTCAAAATTGATGACAATTCAGACATAATAATATAATAAACAACTTTTTTGTCTTGATGTATCTTTCAAAATTTATTACTTCAGCACTCAATATTACCTTCTGTTTCTGTTGCATGCTGCTTAGCCATATACTACTATAATGGAATTTGTACAGAAAGAACAGTGGAAGAACTAGATTAGATAACATAAACTAGGAAAAGAGTTTTGAACTCTTTTCTCAAAAGACCTTTCCTGATAATGTTTTTAATTGTTGGACATGAAGAAGGTATTATTTTCAAGATAAACTCTTAGACAGTTGCATTGTACAGGACTTTCTTTCAGTGAATGACAAGGAACCAGCCAACACTGAATAGCCCTGATTTTAATCTGAAAATTTACCTCTGCCTGTAGAGTATGTCTTGAACCACAGTGACTGAAAGCTCAAAAGCAGCCTTTACTAGTTTCAAACATCTGTCAACCGAATGCCATGCCAAGACCTAGTGCATAGTAGCACCAGTTAATCCTTAGGGGGCCAGTAAGATCCATACTGCCTTTGGAAAAATTATGCCAGTTAATAATTATATTATTAACGGACATATATATATATAAGTATATAATATTTGCAGAAAATCTGACCTTCAGATGATTAATGAAGCCATTAGAGATTTTGTACCTGTTTTTTCTAACATATTTTCAAGACATGGTAACACATAGACACATAAAAATTTGTCCAAAAGTGGCATTAATTGTAATGGCAGGCCGCAGATTTTCAGTCTTTAAATACGTGAATATAGATGAATGCTTATTTTCTGTATTAAGGATTCCAATATTTGTAGTCTTTAAAAAAACCTTTTTTTTTTCCTCCACTCTTAGAATTTCAGTAGCAAGGCTGTAGCACACATGCCATTCCATGCCATAACATAGCATAAAATAACAGCTCTTCTGAGTATCATCAAAGAGAGGAAAATATCAGAGGTAAGATCCTTCTTGTGAAGACAGAAAATATCTTCAAACTTTCTGGCCTTAAATCATTCTTCAACAAAAAAGAACAAACAAGCAAAAAACAAACAAAAATACAGAACCAAAATCAAACCAAACAAAAACCCCCCAAAAACCCCAAACAAACCCCAAAAAAGTTCTCAAGAAAACAAACAAAACCACTCAAGCAAACAGAAAAATGGCCTGCCTTAAATGCACTTCCCTGCTGAGTATTTGATTTTATGTAAAGTACAATTTTAAAGACACATATGGTTTAAAAATTACAGATGTTTTATCCTCTTCCCCTTTCCCCCAAATGATGTTTCCATCTTTGTGATATTTACAGCTCCAGTGCTATCTGTAAAAAACTGAGTCAGAGGTACACACATCCCAATCTGTAATATAGGGCATGCTAATACAGTTAGCATTCCTGACTGTATTCCTAACTGTATTAGCATGCACTATATTACAGATATCCCTCTTCTATTTGGTGGCCTCCCCTCCTCCTGTCACAAAATCATGTTTATTTTTCTCTCTTGACTGTGCTTGGTTATGATAATTGACATTTGATGTTATTTATGCCCAAAATTCATATTTTAGATCTTCTGATTTTCCTGTCATGAACACTTCCAAAGATAAAGCAGAACCAGCAACCACTGCAAAGTTTACTATCCCTATCTTGCTCTTGCAAATTTCACTTTGTAACCCCCAAGTTTGCACAAGAATTGAAGAGCAGAAATCAGTGAACTGGTAGGAAGAGGAAGGCAAGCCAAAAGTAGTGCTCCTTAAGTTGAAATAATGCTGACTTACTGAAGGACCTTCAGTAATGACAGTGACTTCTATCAGTCTTCTAGGATCATTAAAAGGTCTTCAAGGCTTGGGGCAGGTGCCCAGCAGTACAGGTATACAATACAGAAACCGAAGGTATTCTTCTGGAGAAGATTTTCTTCATTAGCTTCTCACACTGACAAATTGAAGAAATACACATTGGAGTTTTGAATTGTTTACTCTAAATTTCATTAATCATGGTGTTTCTACATACTTGCTACTGAAAATCATATTGTGGTGATTCACCTGCATAGGCACAAACACAAATGACCAAAAAAAATTTCTAAATAATCTAGAGAAAGGACTCCAGCACTAATTGCATATTTACAATAAAAGCTTATGTCATGAAAAGGCAAAATATAAATGACGGAAGAAATTGAGTAAGGACAAATAAAAAAAGAGAGAAAGATAAAAACTGCACAATAAGGGAAGTGCTGTGATACTAGTGTCTCTCAATAATTTCAGCTTTTTCATTTTTATGCTATCTTGATATATTTCAGGTTTAGAAGTGATTTAATACATTCGTGGAAAAATGTCCTGACTGTTGCTTTTGCTTCTGCAGGAGACTGACAAATCCTGATCAGGTACTTTCTGAGTACTGTCAGAGAAGGGAAAAATAATCTTGTGTAATAGTGTAATATTTAAAGCTGAGGAAAGGTGATAGCTGGAGATGCCACAAAATGCAGGATTTATTTGTGTTTCCTCAAATAATTCTCAGGTCTTGCCATTGTTCTTCATGTGGAAACTACTGTTTTGTTGCCATCCACTTTTAAGATGTAACCCTGAGTTTGGAAATGTAAAACTGTTTCAAGGCTCCTTACCTGGACAGTTTTTAAGTGCCGAGCAATGCCAGATGACCATGTAACATAGACAGAGCGAAAAACCGTGGTGAAACACAGGTGACTGTGAGACCCTAGGTTCAAGCCACCTGCTTGCCCAAATGTTTTACTTGTATTTAAGGCCCCCAAAATTTCACCCACCTAATTTTTGCAAAGTCTTTTTGTTCTTCAATATCATGAGATTTTGTAAGAGAGAAAACACTACATACATTTCCCAAGAGATTTCTTTTAATTTAGTGAGAAAATAGGCATTTTGACAAAAGTTTTACAGGGGTAACATACAACCAAGGAAAAGAAACACTACACAAAGCATCCAGCACACACTAACTCACGCAGCTTAGTAAAATACAAGCCATCGGTTTTAAGTTACCCAACATATTAAGAAAGAAAAGAAAGAGTAAAGAAAGGAGATTAAGAGAAGAAACAGGAGTAAAGAGGGAGAGAGAAGAAGAGAGAAGGAGTAAAGAGAGAGATTTGAATAAGAGAAAAATAGTTCCCACTAAGAATCCTTCACATGGTGACAGCTAGAGAGGAAAGAGAGCACCCATGCTGCTGTATTTATGTACTCTGGCCCTCTATGGACCACCCCCCAGGTGGGACCTCTGGCTCACTGACCACTCTGTAGCTGTAGACTAGAGTGACTGGTGCACAGACAATCAGGCAATGTGGTGTGGGTGTGCTCACAGGTTGTCCTTTTGTCTGATGAAGGCTCCATGCACTTACTGTGAGCCTGTCATGTGAGTTCCAAGGCTGCAGGCCTCGTCCCTCCCAACCACACAGACACACACCTGAGTTTGTTTGAACCCAATAATTACATAATCCAGTGAGATTTGAATCAATTTTCTCACAATGACCAAGGGAAAATATTCCAAACGAAAGGGCTCTTGCTGGACTGGAGCTTCTGTTCCAGAGAAACTTCCTTTTTTGAATTTTCTCAATGACAGCAGATCTTAACACTCTCATTAGTTTACATATGTTCTGGTCCGAAAAGCTCTCTATATGAAAACATTAATACATTTCTAGTGTAAATTTGTAAATAATATGGATCTCAATAAGTGGAAAGCAATAAAACCAGCAATGCTATTTGCAAAATCAGAATTAATTATCATAATAAATATTATCATATGTTCTCACTGTAAGAACTTGTGTGTTAGATCGTAGCTTTTAAAATCCACTTTAATTTTGCTACCAGAAAACTATAGCAAAGACTTTCCTCATACTGGTAAGGATCAAAGTTGGCTATTCCATTATTCAACAAATTTGGTAATTGAATTATCCACAAATAAGCACAGCATATACCTACTAAAATTTAGCACTAAGGCATTTTGAGCTAATTATCTAAATAATCAAGAATTTCATAGGAGAGATGGAGTTATGTTGTATCCTTTCAGTTACATTTTCCAATATGTTGTACTAGGCTACCCTCTGAGTTTTGATGCATGTTAGAGCTTCATTATAATATATATATCATCCTATGAGTAGGATTATTAGTGTAATTACTATTGCTGCTGCACTGCTTTTGCTCTTGCTAAGCAATGGTGTCTGAACAGAAGTCTGGAAATTTGTTTCTCATTGTGATGTGTTCTGACACCAGGTGAACTTACACAGAGTTCTTAATCCTCACTGCAGGGGAAATTTCTCAATACATCATTTTGATTATTACTTAATATTGCTGGAAATTGACATTCTACTCCTACTTCGTTAGAGAAAAAGCCCATAGGATCAGATTGTAAAAGTACAAAAAAAAAAATTCATTCCCACAGATTGCCACTTGTTTCGTTGAACTGGCACTGAAGTTAATTTAGTCACACTTTCTCACTAAGGACTTTTGCTGTAAGGATTTCAAGCCACAGTATTGGCCTTGATTATTTGTCTGGGAAAGAATATCACTTTAATAAAATATTGCAGTAAGAAATAAGAGTATGTCCAGACTTTCGTTGCTTTGTCGTATATTACAATGTGCATTTAAAAAAACCACTTTTAATCTTAAAAATTAAAGATAAATCCTCATTCTTGAAAACAGCTTACTAACTGACGCGGTATTTGATTATTTCATATATACAACCTTGAGCCACATACAAATCCTATTAATATTTCCCTTCAGTTGCAAGTCTGAATTTATGAACTGCCTGATCATTATTTTAACGATTGCTGAAAAGACACCAAAATATATAAATGTTATTCTTTTATATCCATTCTCAATAGAAAAAAAAAAATCTGAGAAATATTGTGAGGAATTTGAAAATATTCCACACAAAGTAATTCTAAGTAAAAGAAAACAAAAACCATTCTTTTAGTCTAAGCTACAGCTAAATGAAACCAATCTAAATTAAACCATGTTGTCATGTGAAAGAGTCATGTGCGGCTAAATGACAGCCCATAAAGAATTTAGAATCGCAGATTATCTTAGGTTCACAGGGTGTTAAGGTTGTAATTTGGTCTTATGCTTTGCTCAGAGCAGAAATAACTTAAATCAGGTTATACACGGCCTTGTCTAGTTGAGTTTTGAATATCTGCAAGAATGGAGACATGTTTGATTTTACAGGGATGGAAATAAAACTCTTTTTATTTAAATAAGAAAATTTCTCCACAAACCTTCAAAATCCAACAATTTGCATTTGTGAAATGTGAAAAAGTATTTTCTTTGAGTTTGATGAAATTTTAAAACAACCAGCACTACTGATATTGTTTTTCATTTTCTTTTGAAATTTGCAACAAGTGCACCAGGTTTTCAGTCTCAGATTAGATGTGCAGTGAGTTCACCTTGGCTGAATGCCAGTTTCCCACACAGCTGCTCTATCACTCCCCTTCCCAGCTGGACAGGGGAGAGAGTAAGGTGGGGAAAAATCCCCAAACCAACACAAATCATGGGTTGCGATACTGCAGTTTATATTTAGGTAAAGAGCAAAAAGCAGTGTGTGCCCACACAAAGCAAAAGCTAGCAGTTAATCTCTACTTTCCATAAGCAGTGATGGCCTGCCGCTTCTCTGAGAAGGAACGCTCCAGCATGCGTAGCGGGTGTCAGCAGCAGCCGTCAGAGACAATGAATGCCCATGTTCCTGCTCCTTGCCTCAGCTTTTATATCTGGGTTGATGTTATATAGCATGGAATATCCCCTTGGTCAGTGTGGGTCAGCTGGCCTACTTGTGTCCCCTCTCAGGACCTTGCCTTCCACTGAAGAAGAAATGTTAGAGTGTTGTGCTCGGCAGTAGTCAAAACATGGGTGTGATACAAACACTCTTCTAGCTACCAATGCAGAGACAGCACTGTGAGGGCTACTATGGGAAAATAAATTCTGGCTTAGCCAGACCCACCACAGATGTAAATGTCAAATGAACATTTGATTATTTTATTATGCCATTAAAAATAAAAAAGAGTGCCCGTAAATGAATGTTTGCCCACACATTTTATACTTTTTTACTTTACAAAGTTGTAAAAGTATTTACCAAGGTAATTACATATTTTAGGGATGCAGTTAGATGCATTAAAAACTTACACAGAATTAAGTGTAGTTAATATTTGACTAATTCGCCTGCATTAAAAAAAACTGGACAAAGTCACAATAAATGTATCATAAGAAGGGTGGTAAGATCTGAGATGGATTTATAACTGAGAACAATTGAGAAAAGTAACCTTCCTTCCTCACACTGCTTTCACAAAGTGAGGTTTCTGCAGACTATACATGATGTGCCTCATTTTATCTGTGTCTCTTTTAAATCAGTTCTAGGAAACTTCATGCTATGATGAGCTTGGCCCTGATATTTTCAACAATAATGTGGTGTTGGTCTTGTGGATTATACAGCTGGAGTTTCTAAATCACCAGTGATTTAGAAACCAGTGAGACATCCTTAATTTCTTATTTAACTATGGCACACTGCTATAGTTTTACAAAAATCTTCAAAGACACAGTCAGCAAACAGTCCATAAGGGAAACTTCATCTTAAACTGGCAGAACTAGTGTTTTTAACCTCTTTTGAATGTTTTACCTCTTTTAAATGTGGTATGAAAATTCTTATTTATCATTACAATTCTCAAACATTTTAATGTATTAGAACTGTTCTCCTCAGCAAAGTCTTTTAATTACAAGATACAGTTTAATAAAACATTGACTTAAGCACATTTTTTTCATCCCTTCCTCTCGAAACATGGTGAACACCTGTAGAAGCTGTTTGAAGTTCTTTGATATTTTTCAATTCCTTTTCTTTTCTACCTTTTTCAGTATACTTCAGCTTTTTGGAGAGGTAACAGAACACATTTGCTAGTTTCAGTGAGAATTTTTATATTAGAATGATGAAATTTAATCTAACACATTTACTTTGACTGTAAAAGAATAAACTTACAGAGAAGTTAATATTTACCAAAATCATTAGTAAATTTCAATACATCATACCAGGTCTTAATAGTTTCAATAAGACTCAGTCATAATATTTTTTATACTACTACCTTGATTATTTCACTCAGATAACTGAATAGTTAATTATGAAAGAGTTAAAATCTGATGATCTTTGTTGTAAAGTGATTCATTGTAATAATTGATTTTTTTTAGTGAAATAATGGTTTGGTATTTCAATTTGCATCAAAGAATAATGGATGAACTCATCTTACTTTTTTATTCCAAGCCTTGGAGGCAGGATTCAAAACTGATTTATACCTGAACATATGTGTTAAAAAGAGCTGCACCATGCTATATTTTAATCAGTATTCTTCCCACTCTCTTTATTATTAGTTCCTCTGGCATTTGAAAAAAATAACAAACTGATAATCAAAATGTGAATTTACACTTTTTCTTCATATGCCATTTGCGGTTAAAATGACAAAGTTATTTTCTAGTCTCAGTTTTAACATTCCTTGCATTTTTGCTATTGGTAGCAAATAAATAAGAGAATTTCAAATGTCTGTTTGTAAAGCTAAGTCCCTTTTCCTTGTTTGTATTCTTTTCTCATAAATTCTACCAAACAGATGTATATTCTTGTTGTCAGCTGTATTTGTCACTGTACAAGCTGTCTCTTGCCAGTTTTTCAGCATGTTGTTAGACATGATTTATGGTGTGCTGTCCTCCCATAGTGTCCTTTAAAAGAAGCCAATCTGACTACCATTCCTGAATGAAGAAGTCCAAATAGTAGTCAGAAGAGCATAGTACTTATATGATCATCTGTAACCTGATGTTTATTTAGTCTCACAGTTTTCAATTGTTGGTCATTTTGGAGGTAATGAAAAAAAAGGAACGTTACTGTATTTCATTCTCATGGGAACCATGAACAGCAATTCACCCAAATACCACTATATTTTATATATTTTTAAACTAAAGAATGCAATTTTTCCTGTGGTTTTAAACATCCTCTGTTACATTGAAAGTTAATCTCCTTGTGCTATCAATGTTGAGTTATTGACCAATTATCTCCTCATATAACTGTTCACAAGAGATAATACATGGACAGTGCATAAATCTCAAGATTCACTGTCACTTCATAGATCCAGACAAGGCAGAATTAATCATCATAATCTAATTGCCCATTAACACATCTGCCATGAAAAGCTGTGTTTCTTTCAGAAATGCATATTTACTCCGCTATGAAAAATTGGTCTATCTCAATCATACAGACAATGACATAAAACCAATGACTTAGAACAAGAAGGAAAATGATGGTAAATACATTAAATATCCATTTAATGAAGAACCTCCAGTCCCCAATTCAAAAATTTAAGACTTGTTGCTGAAGACACCATACAAGGTCCATTTTCTTTTCAGTGTTTTTCAATATTCAGTATTCAGCAGACAGTCCACTCCAAATAGTTCCAAATATGCTTATAACTCTATAGTGTAAAATAGCTATGTTCTGTGGTACGCATTACCTTAGGAAAAAGAACCCATAGGATTAATATTTGTGAGTTAACATTGTCCTTTCAAACTGTATATTGTAAACTGTGTATTTCAGTTCTACTGCTATTGTCAGAAACATATGGGTCTCAAGGTGAAAGCTGTAATAAGCAATGCAAAAGTCACTTTGACTCTTCCAAGTGCTTGTGACTATTTTGCAGAGAAGTTTCTGGCCTTATCAAGTTTACTAATGGTGTTTTACCAACTTAATTCAGCATTCATGGGCACTATTCTCTCCCTTTTGTCTTCATGTATGCTCACAAGTATTTTCAAATCTGAACACTAACATTCCCACCTGAATGTGACTAAGTACATTTCACTCTAGTAGTCTTCTGTTAAAAAGATAAAAACAAAAGGCAGAGATATGACACACACCATCACTCTTCCTGACTTATAACATTCATTCATAGCATAAAACGTGTTTAGAGAACACAGCTCTCTTCGCATCCGAGAGCTGCTAATGTACCCAAAGAAAATAAAAATTACATCTGAGAGGAAGGTTCATCTAAACATTGCCATTTATCTTGTGCAGCTGGTGTTACTGTCCATGTAGGAGAAATCTTGAGATTTTGCACTGACAATAACCTACCTTTGTCTGTTTATAGCCCTAATCATCATAAATCATTCAAAGTAAAATGGCTCTGCATGCACATTGAGACTGGAATAAATAATTTTGCTCGTCAATGGTAATAATAACAATGGCAATGAAATGACTGAAAAAAAATAGTGCTTTGGTGGTTCTCCTTTTGGGTAAATCATGTTTTTTGCTTCAGGAGAGCAGTATTTGCTTTTTCCACAAAAAATGCCACCAATATTTTGCCTAAATTTTAGTCACTGAAAAATTCTGTTTAGCACCTGTTTGGCAGGGATGTAGTAGGGTTTGTCAGACCTATTACTCCTCAGCTGGAACTGTGAGGCATAAGAGACTGCCTCTCACTGCCCAAGCTATAAGAAGAGTGCATAAGAAGAGTGTAGGTGCATAAGAAGAGTGTAGGTCAACAGACCCCTGAAATATTAACAGGCTGAGCACAGCAGAATGCAGATTTCCACACATTTTTTCCCCATATGTAGTTTCTAAGTACAAGCCTTGACAAGAGTACGATTCACATGAAACTCAAGATGAACTGGCATATGCTTAAATTACCCATTAAAAAGATATTTAAGGAAGTTTATATAAAAATGAGCCCATCTATTGGATCTCATCATTATTCTTGCAACATTCCCACTCTTCATTGGGAAGCACAATTTGGCACTCTTGCCTTGAGTTGTGAATCTCAGCTAGCCCTTCATCATAAAACAAATGCAGTGATCATGCCTTCTTCTACTTCATATACCAAGGTTCAGTGAGCAGAGTGTGTATTCTGTTGCTACAAAATCTGTGTAATTCTGTCTAAAAGGAGCTGAACACACAGTTGTCATACCTTATAAAGGAGGACATTGAGTCCTTTATGTCAAAATAGTTGCAGTATTAAAAAATGAAAGTTTTTGAGGCAGTGGAGAAAAAGGGATCCATTTTATAAATTATCCATTAGATTCAATAGCTCAGTGTTTTTATATGGTCCAAAGAACACTTAGCTATTTCATTATTAACTACTACAATATATTCTTGTGTGCTGATTTATCACCTCTATGAGAAAGCGTGACCACCCTTAAGTCAGTGAGTTTTTCATTATTGACTTCAAAGGGATTAAGATTCTATGGAAAATGCTAACCTACAGAAGATGATCCCAAACAAAGAGCAAACTTGGTTGATTGCTCTGTTTCCGAAAACTTGTTGCCGAAATGTATTCCCTTTGTACAGTTGAAAATTATATCTGCTGTTGTGGAACATTTTTTCTCAGATGAATCCAAGGAGGCTTCATCACAAGGAAAACAAGTCAGTGAAAATTATTTTTCAAAGGGTCAAATTAAGTGAACAAATAGCACTACTATGAAGTTCCTGTTACAGCAGTCATAAGGTAGTCTTGCCCTTTAGCCAAGGTGATTTATCCTGAGGATCTCTGGTCTCTGCTGAAAACAAAATAAAATTTTCATCCTTTTCTATTTGTGTTTTTTTTTTTTTTTTGTGCCTGTGTGTGTTTTTTT
>JAWWEW010000088.1:3509635-3521939 GCA_035583185.1 Anabacerthia variegaticeps | reverse complement strand
TTTCCGAATACTGTATAACTTTCCTACATAAAAAAGTAACATGTTCTGTCACATCTGATACTGTCATTTTTTTAAGTTTTATGAAGTGAACTTAAAGTTATTATTAGCAACCAGCTAATTAACTTAATTCATGTAATCCTAGGACAGGAAAAAAACCTCAAGTATGTTTTCATGAGTGTCAAGTACAGTATCATATGTCACTCAATGACTTTGGCAAAATTAAACAAAAATTATGCATAACCAAATCGACTTGAGTAACAAGTGTGCAGCAAATGCAACAGAAAATGTGGAGGGAAAAGGAAGCCTACAGACAGATGATTGGAGAATGCAGCTTGGCAGCATACACAGCTTGTTGCATTGAAAAGTTTTCCGATATGTGTCTACTTTACTTTGTAAATTGATACAGAAGGAAGAAGAAAGAAAAGCTGAAGCTGCATTTTCCCAGACATAATAATGAGTTTCTGCAGAAATTGGAAGGTTATTAAGATTTCACTGAACTCTGTTATATAACTTGTGCACACCTGATGCCTTTCTTTCTCATTGTAGAAACATGATTGTCTTCCTCCAGCTTGACTATTCATCTTTGTCTTCACGTCAGTGATGTTATATTGACCTAACCGGATGAATATCTGACCTATGGAACATGTCTCCACAAGTGGTCGTTGTTTAATAAGCAGCTGTTGGTCAGGTGTTTCCAATCTGTTTTTTCTTCGCTGCTTTTTCTTTCTGCCAATGCATTTCAATAATGAGTCAGTAGTGCTGCTGGTCTGGCAATCTTTGCTTTAAAGATGGTTGTGATGCTTTAAAGATGCTTTGCTTTTGTGGTTAGTTCTTGTAAAACTGAGAATTGTCTTCCACTGCAAAACTACAGTTGACTTCAAGGAGTGCATTGGTGGGACACAGATTTCCATAGGGAGAGAATAAGAATAGTGCTTTAGGACATTTCTCTTTCTATCCTTGCAAATTTAATAAATGTAGTTGTGCAAAATAATACTATCTCTTACACAAGATACCAGTGAGACTGTGAAGAAAATAGGAATAATTCCTGAGACTTATCCAAGGGTTTTTCACAAATATCCATGGATAATATATTTCACTATATGAGGGATAATATGCAACCATGAATTAAGGCAGACCACAAAACTTTCCATGTTGTGAGATTCAAATACAGCTTTATAAAGGATAAGGTGCAAAATGAGATTCTGTGCAAAGCCAGATTTGCTTTCTCTGAGAAAAGATTTTGAAGAAAAAAAAATAATTGCAGGGAAAAAGTATTTTGTTTACTGGATGAAAAAAACCAAAAAAAATGGACACGTTCATACCAATATGAACCCAAACACTGACACTAAACATCTCTTAAGCTTGCTGCCAAGGTCATGGAAAGGTGATAATTTTTTCTCTCTTTTGTTAAAAAAGGAACATCAGAGGCTTGAAACAATGGACAAGTGTTTACAGAGACTGGCATAAAGTAAAAAATACTTCTATTCTTAGGAAGAAAGACTTAAATTTTAATAAGAAACTGTGAACCAAAAGCTGTACAGATTTGCCTGCTACAAGACGCCTCACACAGAAACAATCTGACATATGACCTCAAGGGAAGGTACTTTTGTAATAAAACATTGTGTTAGACCAGGCCTTTCATAGTGCCAGTCCAATGATGGCATGGGAGGTTCTAAGATGGTATGAATGTAAGGGAAGTACCCATTCTGTCCATGGAAACAGACTGTGGTCTATGGCATGCGCTGTTAACTTTCTGAATAACACCAGTGAAAACAAGGATGTTAGCTGCTGACATTCTATTTGAAGTAAAAGAGAAATTAATATTACTTAGACCAACAGCAAGGTTACTGGGGCACTGTATATATACAAGAGAAAAAAATTCAGAGACATACCTAATATAGGAGGCTGGAGTTTACAATTTGACATTAATATTTCTGTATATATCTGATAGGAAGGATGATGTCTTTCATGAAGATTCATTCAGCATCCTCTGAGCACACTGCCGTGCCTTTAGAGGAGTGGGTCATATTTTCTGAAAATGTTAGCCTGAGGTCACCTTTATTTTTTTTTTTGTTTTTCAGAAAATATTTTTCAATTCAATTCAAATATTCTGCTATGATTAATAGATAGTTATCAGTATCAAAGCTAGATATGCTCAAGCTTTCTTATATAAGTGAATATGATACTGCAGTCAAGAGTATGAAATTTGAGCAGACACATTTATTATAAAGTTTCTCTTGCTCACTTCTTGTTCACATCCAGCCTATCCCCTGTCAGAGTGAAAAACATATAGTGCCTTGATGTTGTGCAAAGAGAGTTCAACAACACCTTAACTATTTCTGAGCTTTCAGCACTGGTTTGGTCACAGCACCACATGGAACACTATGAAAAAAATTAGCTTCATCTTTACCAGACCCAGTAAAATGGGGAAAAGAAAGAAGATAAATAAAAAAAAAATATTTTACCAGTGTAGCAAAATAATCTGCCAAGTAAGTAATACAAATGAAAAAAAAAATTAAAAAAACCCTAAAAAGCATTAATGGAGAATGAGTCCATATGGGCTGGAACATAGAAATGTGAAGTATATTCTGTTTCTTTCTCCCTCTCCTCTTCTTTAGAGGTTAAATATCTTTCACTTTTGATTTAATTTTTCAAAACATAACCACATGATAAAAGTTTTTTAATAGAAATTTCTCACAGCAACACAATCAATCATATTTCCAATGCATTCACTATCTTGAGCCCCTGAGCCTCAAGGACTTCTTCTCTATGGAGCTTACTTGTTAATTTAGCACTGATCAAAGGCTAAAACATTTATCATGCTTATTAGTGAATAAACCTAGCAGCATGTATCTCAAGTGAGAAAGTAAATCCTCATTTCCTGCGAAAATGAATTGGAAATTATTCAAAGTTATTGGAAACCTTTTTCAAGAGTAATGAATTGCCAAAAGGAAGCAGTTGCTAGATGTGGCAGCTCTAGGGGTAGGAGGAATGGAAAGAAAAAAAAAAGGCATTTTGCAAAGGTATCTATATGCTGCTTCATGGGGATTTTCTACAGCTTCCTTTGCTTTAATTGAATGTGAAATCCTGTACCGAATAAACCTTAGAATGAAGTTACAAAGCACTGTATAGACTGTAGTGGAAATTCTTCACCTTTGTTTCTCTAGAGCCCTAATCATTTTCAGTTCCTAAAGATGAATGTTAACATATTAGAGAGGGTTCTCTAGAACTTTGTCTGTACAAACAATTCCAGTGCGACCGCAGGAGAAGCATTAAACCATTTTGTGTGTGGTCCTACCTTTATCAGTATGTAGCAGGTTCACCTCTAAAGGTTTGGACCCATCTACAAGTAGAGTAAACTGACCACAAAACTTTCTTGGGGAAACGGGAGCTCCATAAACTTACTGGGCTATGTAGGGACTTGCTCCATCTGATGAAGGCAATCCCACCACGAGTTTTTTATTTGTTCTGCTTGATTCTTACACAAAGCTGTTACTCCATGTATTTTAGTTTTTTCACTCATTTGCTTATTATCACTTCTCTAGGACACAGTCTGATCTTGCTTCATATTCCACCCAAATGCCATCCTATCTTGCTGTATGCAGATGACCTTTGATCCTGTCTCACTGGAAACTGTGGGTTTCTAAACACTTTGGTGTTTTCACCATCCTTCAGACTTCAGTGCTTTGACTTAGCTAACTACATGTTCATCTTTATATGCTGTCCAGGAGAACAAAGATTGTATGATTATTGTGGTACTTACCTGTAATGTTTGCCAGTACATTGCTGCTCTATAGTAAATGCTACTGCAGGCATACCTTTTCAGCTCCTGTAACTGCCATACTTATGGATTCTTCAATGAAAAGGCAGAATACCCAAAAATCTATACAGAGCAAGACACAAATATATGTCTACATATATGTATTGTATAAGAAAGCAAAAATAATCTACAAAGGAGATGGGAGGTGTCCTGCTTTCATATAGCTGTTCTTAGTAAAGTGGTTTTTTTTGTATTGATAATTTTTCTATGTACTGATTTTGTATAATTTGATAATAAGAATGTTATAAATTGTGAAACTAAGTAAGAAACTCAGTAGAACCTACTGGCTGGAAAAGCAAGAACTATGGCTTCAAAGCATTCTGAATATTGAATTACTTTCTGGGATTTGTTTAAACTTTCTTTTTGGCTTGATTACTACTTTGCAATAGGAGCCCATCAGTGTTCTGTGCATCAACGCATTCCTGCAAGGTGCTTCAGTCTCTCAATAAGGGTTTGCTCTGTAAAATTTTCAGCTTAGGACTGACAGATATTAAAGAACATTGCTACTGTCCATCCTGGACATTATCCCAAAGGAAAGAAACTTGCACTGTTGGAACATGTCTTTCAGTGATAAACCAAGTCTATTGGTGAGAATATATTTACTATTTCTATGATAAATATTAGAAACCCATAGAATTAGATTATATGTATCCCTTCCTTAGAAAAGAGAACACCACCCATAGCCAAGGTTTCCCATATTTGTGGTTATTTTACTTTTTTCTTAATATTCAGTGACCATTTTCATGTTAAAATAAGGAAGAAGCAGGGCAATCACAAGAGTTTCAGTATTGCACTGAATGTTCCATGTAGTCCCGAGCAGAAAGGAACTCAGGCATAGTGTAGATGAATGCAGAAGTTCATACACTATAGTTTAAGGGTAGGATTTGAAATGCAAATTCCTCAAACGTCTTCACAATGTCAAAAGTTCATGGGCTTAACTGTGGACTTTTAGCTGTTACAAGAAAGACTTAATTTTACAAACATGGCAGATGAAAGAAAAAAAGACCTGTAAAGACTAATTCAAAACATAAGGAAATTCCTTTTATTTTGATCTTAACAATTCAATGTCCTCCTGCTGAAGAGAAGTGTGATGGTAATTTGAAGATGTGTTTTGTCATCTATGTTATATGCTCTCAAAGGCAAAATAAGAAGTCTTGTGCAATAAAATGAAGTCTTGTACTTCCTCTATTTTTGTCAGAACTCCTACTTGCTAAGAATCCTTTAAAAAATACAGATGGTATGATTGAAAATTTGAGAGGTGACAGCAATTTACCCCAAAAAAAGCCCAAACCCAAACCTGAGAAATCATGTTTGATAACGGCTCCTTACCTCGCATTTTTGTTGTCATCTAAATCAGTAGTAATCACAATATTAGACATTTGGAGTTTACAATAAAAAATATAATCTAAAAAAGAATACTAGGAATTCCACAAAAAGTTTTTTGAACTTATTGAAATTGAGATAACATTCACTCCCTCTATTTCTTAAAAATCAGAAAACTTTACCACAAACTAAGGCAGAAATCCTACAGTAACTTAAATAATTATTTATTCTTGAAAACGAATATGAAATTTTGGAGCTGATAAATGCCTGAGTAAGAGCAGAGTAACTTCAAAGAATTCTTTGCTCTTTCTTACTTTTATTGAGTACTTTTTGAGCATGAACAGGTGCAGAGCAGAGATATTTCAGTGCTGTAATCCAAGTAATTTCACATACTCTTTCTAAGTGTAGAAAACAGATAGAACACATTTCTGATACTGTTCCTTAAATGCGTATTGAAATACTATTGTTGTTATGGTCTGCTAAACAGATAAATAAAGATGGGCAAATATGTGTTTTGAAAATTTAACAGAATTAAAAAATCAAACTAGACAGTAAAGACTATTTGGTTGTGAAATAATCTCCCTTGGGAAATGGTGGGAAAATGCTCCATCCCTAGGAATACTAACAGTTATATTACACAAAACATTGAAAAATATACTGCAGGGAATAATATCGTACTGACAGCAGTCTAGACTAATGTATCATTCCCTTTCTGTAACTTCCATAATATCTGTGAAGAATGTGTTTAGGTTGATCTTAAATTCTCCTTTGGATCTCCCAAAATCTACTGTAGGCTTTGATTACAGCACATATTTTAATAATCAAGATGATGGACTGTAAAACAAGGAGTTATTTAGAAACCTAAATAATAAATAATGTGTCAGGTGTTCTAAGCTTCTTTCATGCTTATCAAACATGGTTGCAATGAGTATTTGAACATGTTACAAGATTAGCTCACTTCATTACAGTCTGATGCTAATAATGCCAATGTTTTGGATTCAATCCCTTTATGTGCCATTCACTTAAGAGCCAGACTCGATGATCCTTGTCAGTTCTTTCCAACTCAGTATATTCTGTGATTCTGTGAAATCCATGTAGCATTGCTCTCCTTTCAATGAGTGCCATGGGCCACCAATTAAAAAAACTATTCCTGCTTTTGAATTACTTTTACAGATATAGTAAAGGGAGCAAGAAAATGCCTGAAAAAATGACCATCCAATTGGCCCACCAAAATCCCCCCAGTGTTATAGTTCCACAGAGATCAAACATGCATGTAGTTAAATGTATTTTACTGGGAAAAGTTCTGAATTTTTCTTCACCACATTCTTGTGCAGTTACTATTTCTTTCCCAAAACTCAACTTTTTATCTGGTTTCAAAGTGGCAATATCTTTGCTTCATGCCACTGGGTGATTAAAAGAGCAGACTACAAAAAGATTCCAGGTTAGCCACCAACATGCACCTAAATTGGTCAGAGCATGGTGCTAATAACACCAGGGTCATAGCTTTGATCCCTGTAAAGCCCATTCACTTAAGAGTTGAACTCAACGATCCTTGTGGGTCCCTTCCAACTCAGAATATTCTGTGAAATCCAGTTCCCACTTGGGAAAGTGTTGAAAATTATCATTCTGCATTCCAAGTACTTTAGGTTTCTCTCTTAAGTTATTCCTTGTTTCCTTGACTGGCTAATAAAATAAGTTGTCACATTGTTTTCATCATGAGTCTCTTCCTCCTTTTCAACTCTGCCTTCCCATTTCTAAATATTTCCAAGCAACCATTTTATTTTCAGCTACTGCAGTCCATTACAGTGGAGAAGCAAGATCTGAGTCCTCTCAGAGCTAGGTCCAGATTCCCTAGAATCCTGTGGCTCCTTACGTTCACTTCTTCTGCAATTGTATCAGGCTTTGAATCAACTTTCGCTGTTACTTACTTGTTCATCTATTATTAAGGAAATTATTTTATTATAAACACCTTACAATTAAAAGAAGAATAATTTTACTATCAGTGACAATGTTTTTTGAAAGACACCTCTTGCTATTCAGTTTGGATGACTACCTGCCAGACACAGATGTGGTAATGGCTTTTCCACCTTACCCATTTTAGCTGTTGATTATAATTAATTGGAGCTTTTTAAGGACAAACATATGATGTACGGTAGCAGATGTTTAGTATAAAGATTTGTCTTGGGAAAATGTATCTAATTGGTGCTTACTTGGTAAAAGAGGATGGATGACAAAGAAATAATTAGTGCTCTGTAGGAAAATGCTTTAGGGCTCTGAGACTCTAAACTGTGAGGCCACAGTGTATTGATCTCTGAGACACATCTCTGTATATTCCTCATCTGCTAATGGCAGGGCAAACCAGAAGAACATGAACTTCAATTCCACCAGACTTTGATAGTGAATGACCTAAGAGATTTTGTAGGCATATTTGGAAAATGTAAACATACGTAGAATCACAGAATCCTAGAATGGTCTGGGTTGGTAGGTACCTTAAAGATCATCTTGTTCCAACCCCACTTCCATGGGCAGGGACACTTTCCAGATTGCTCATAGCCCCATTCAATCTGTCCTTGAACACTTCCAGGGACTGGACATCCACAGCATCTCTGGGTAATCTGTTCTAGTGCCTCACCCCATTCACAGTAAAGAATTCCTTCCTCGTCTAGACCTACTCCCTCTCAGATTAAAACCATTTCACCTTGTCCTGTCACTTTATGCCCCTGTAAATAGTCTCTCTCCATCTTTCTTTCAAGCCCCTATAAGGTACTAGAAGGCAGCAATTTGGTCACCCTTAAGCTTTCCATTCTCCAGGCTAAAAGAATTCAATCTTATTATCCTTTCCTCATAGCAGAGATGTTCCACTCTTCTGATCATCTTTGTGGCCATCCTCTGGACTTACTCCAACATGTCAATATCCTTTCCTTGCTGGGAAACCCAAAGCTGGATGCAGTGTTTCAGGTGGGGTCTCATAAGAGAAGGGTAAAGGGGCAGAATTACCTCACTCAACCTGTTGACTTTGCTGCTTCAAATGTAGCCCAGGATACAATTGGCTTTTGGGCTGCAAGTGCACATTGCCAGCTCATGTCCAGCCTCTCACTCCACCAGCACTGCCACGTCCTCCTCAGAAGGGCTATCTAGTCATTCCCCAGCCTCTATTGATATCACAGGTTGCCTTGACCCAGATTCAGCACCTTGCACTTGATCTTGTTCATGAATCATGAGATTCCCCTGGGCCCACTTCTCAAGCTTGTCCAGGTCCCTCTGGATGGCACCCTGTCCCTCAGGTGTGTCAACAGCATCACTCATCTTGGTGTCATCTGCAAATTTGCTGAGGGTGCACTTGAACTTGCACACTTCTTATTTAATATTTTTATCTATGTAATTAATGAAAATATTAAATAAGCAGGAAAGTTTAGCATTCTTATGAACTGGATTATATCAATAATAACAGCATATGAACCCTTGTTAGCCACAGTCAAGCAATGAGAGAGCTGATAGTTTGACCAACTCTGGGAGAATAGGCAAAATTTTACAGGCTAAAAGTTATTTTCTTAAATGCTGATAGAGCAACTCCTGCAGTCACTGTATTGTCACTGGTCATTTTTATTCACTTCCAATGTCATATCCTTATCCCAGAGGCTAAGATACTATTTGTATCTGCAAGAATATGTCAGGGCAAGAATTGAGAAGCTCTGCTGAGTTTTCTTCCAGGTTATTTAGGGTTCAGTTAGTTGTAGGTTTTTTTGTTTGTTTTGCTCAATAGCTGTAGCTAATATCAGAGAAAATCTTGTGCAAAAAAAGATGGATATTCCTCATATGACATGATAATTCAAAATGCTTTTGCATAATTATGGAACTTTTGCCCTAAGTATGAGCAAACAAACAGAAGACTGATACTTTTTGTTATTCAGGTAAGATAAATGTAAAGACATATATAAAGTGACATGTTTTGTCTATATGCATTTGAACATTAAACACTCTTCATTCACATAGAGACACTGACAATTGGGACACCTGATTAATTTGATTCATAGCTTTGTTTTTTTCTTAACTGTGTAAGTTTAGAAGAAACACAAAACACAACATAAATTTGTGAAATTTACCTGGAAGTCCTAGTAGGAGATCTTGCAGAGATATTTCAAACAAAAATAATCTAGGAGGATATAAGTGTTCTTACAGCTAATTCATTTTAAGAAGAGCCACTAGTGAAGTGCTTGGGCTTAATGTGTTAGAAGGACGAGAGTGCCAAACTAAGGTTAGCATTGTTAGTTGGTTAGTGTGTTCGTAAAAAAAAGGAGAAAAACTCTCTCTGCTGTCACAGGAGAAATCTCAAGTCAAATTTTGGTTATACTCATGAAAGGCCAGATTTGCATTGCAAATTTATGGAGAGATAAGCAAGTCTGATATTTGAGCAATGAAGTCCCTAAGTTCACAACAATACTTATCACAAAAAAGTAACTTCTTCAATAATACTTTATTTTTTTAATTAGAAATTTACATTTTGTTTCATCTGTCTTAACTAATGTCTCTCTGTAAACAACAGGACTTTTGACATGAGAGGATGAGCTTTGCATGGTCTCTGTTACTGACACACACTACTCTCATTGCCTAGACTAAAGAGCTCAGGCATACACATTAGTGTAGTACCTAAAAGACTGCATCAGGGGTTTCTGTTGCAGGCGGTACAGTCAATGTACTTTTTAACAATTTTGTGCCTTTTTTTCCTCAGGTTCCCGGAGACAAGAATTCTCCTATACAGAATACAGGGAAAAGAATATATTTTTCACACAGAAGAAAATAGGTCTGTTTTCTCCTTTTGGAGTTTTCCCCCTTAAAATAAATTTATGACAATCCTATTTGCATCCTTCCTATTGTTTTTGTTCTTGTTGTTGCTTATTCATTATTTATTTGTTTTTATGTAGTGAAGTGGTTTCTCTATGATGAAGGTTGAATAAATTGAGAATCAAGGTTAGTGAATTTTAGAGATCAAAAATAAACCATTAGTAGCAGAAAAAAATATAATCAACATTAAATATTAATCTGTACTTGAAATAGCTGGGACTCAGTTTGTGTAAAGTCCATGCCAGTGGACTTGAACACTTTTAAGTAGAAAAATAATATAGATGAATAATGGCTTGAGGCAAAGAATTAATGAAAAAATTACCCTGTTGTGAAACTCAGCAGATTAGAGGTATAAAATGGTTATCATGGCTAGAAATGTTAAAGCTCATTTGAGTTTTTAAACTTCAGGATGGGAAGTCAGATACATTAATTAATTTACATGCATTAGCAGCTAACTAAAAATAGTCAACACATTGCTGACTTTGAAAAATATCTAAGGTAAAAAAAAATTATACTGCGAAGGTAAGTGAAAGTTCTGACCTCAGAATAACTAAATAAAAGTTATTCTGCTGACTGATATCATCTTTAGTGTCCTCAAGCTTCTTGATCCCTAGATGGTTTCTGAAAAGGTAAAGTTGTTAGTTCTGAGAGAATCCAACATTCTAATGAAAATGACGGTTAAATGAGCACTTTCAAATCCACTTGAAACTGACAACACTTAATGTTTGAATTATTCTTTTATTTACATTCTCATTATTGTCCATATATTCAGCACTTCAGTGAGAAAGAGTTGTCCATTTCAGGTTTCTTCCTTCAGGTAGCAGAAAGAAAGAGAGTTCTGGCCCAGCTCCTCTGATTTGGTGCTCAGATAGAGCAGGATTAGTGAGTGGCTAGTGCTGTGCAACTTTCAGCAAATGTCAGAAGCAATTAGAGGGAGAGGCAAAAACACACATGTATCTGCAGCCATCAGCTCTAGAAAAAACAATGCACACCTTATTTCAACTACAATGTTGGAGAAGAAACTTCTCCAAAATTGCAGCAAGACTGCTGTCCTTACGAATATAAGCAGTTTTTAGCAAAAGATTGGATTAGGAAAAAAACCCATCACAATCAAACATTATTCTCAGCAACTTTAGTCTTCCTAGGATAAAATGAACTGAAGATAGATTTAAAATTTTATGCGAAGAAAAGGAGAATGATTAATGTGTAGTCCAACAGCAACAAGTCTGGTACACATACAGTGCAGATGAGCACTGATGAATGCTTATGAAGCCAGCATGAGTTTGCATACTTACATGTAAGTCAATTGTAATGAGCAGGGAAGTCACTTGCTCATATCAGTGAGAGCCTGTCCTGATGTACAACAATATTCACACCACACCAATTTATGCATGCCTGAATGAATAAGACCAAATGAGCCCCCATGGATGAGACGTATCTAGAGGGAAGAGATATGAAAATTCATGTAATCACATGTACTTTTGTTCACAATGAAAGCAAAAAACTGTGCATTTAAATATGGTGAAACACATCAGTTGTGGTTGTATTTCTTACCTTGAGAATTTGAAGTATCACAATATTCAACTCAAAAAAATCTACTCTGAACAAGTTTTATTTTATGTTCTTGGAAGCCAACTATGGCAGATTAAGCTATGTTTTCTTTTTATACAGTTTATTCTGAAGTAAGACCCTAGCATGTACTACAACATTAGGGAGTCTTTGACAGGTTTATATCCCTTTCAAAAAAAAAAAATGCTGACTACCAGGTATCATAGAGTTTTTGCTTTCGTATTCAAATCCAAGCTTTTGTGCCTGATTCCCACCAACAATTCAGAAAATTAAAGACCTTTTTTTTTAATTAAAATGTTATAACAATAAACCTGAGAAAAGCAATCCTAAAGGCTCTTTGATGTAATGGAAGATAAAAAACAGTGCAGTTTTGTTAAAGTATGTGAAAGGTGCTTTTTATTTTTTTCCCCCTTTTCCAATAACTGAGTTTAATGTCAAATCACAGATCAGTTCATTATCAGTCAGGGCTAGAAGCAACATCACCCACTTGAGGGTATTTTGAACTGAGGTGTAAATATGAGATTGGATTGAATGATCATGTTTTTCAGAGTGTCTCAGGCAGTAACTCAGACACTTCACTTAGAAACAGATTTATTTGAATGGTGTAACATGCAGACATCAATAAACAAATTTTTCTTTGTCAAAAGGAATAATTGCTGGCAACCTCAGTTTTAACACGAGGCAGGCACTGGATCATTGCGTTAATTTATTTAATCAAGCAAAGTTCCTGAGATGGAACTACTGAATTTT
>JAWWEW010000088.1:3462571-3480083 GCA_035583185.1 Anabacerthia variegaticeps | reverse complement strand
CATGTCAAGTCATCAGAGTTTCTGTCTGAATATGCCAGATAGACCAGCTTTAATTTATCCTTGTTTGACCATCTCTGTAGACAAGGTACTATTTGCTATCTCCTCTTGGGCATCAGTTTCTTTTTCAGTAGTTTGGAACTTATTTCCTTGTGGAATAATTTACCTGCCAAACAAAGATCTGTGTTACTCTGTCATAGCATAAACCTCTGCTTCTTGTTTGAGTACAAGTATGATTATCTTGTCATTTACTCTGACTCCTAAGAAGTTATATATGTGAATCCCTTCTGTAATTCAAGTGTAATGAGACTGGGGCAAGGGGGAGTCCCAAGTGTATTTACTAGTATGAGATAAGTCTACTGGAATGCCCAATAGAGAGGTGAAGCTGCATATTAGGCATTATTGCCTTCATGGATTCAGTTGGACTCTTTGTAGGATGGATGATCTTTGCGGTTTTAGTCCAACACAGACACAAACTTCCAAAAGAAGCAAGGATTCCCTATCTTTCATACGTTTAGATGAAGATTAGCGGTGTTTCTGAAGGATATGCTTTCATGAAATAGGAACTCTTGCATTAAACTTTGGTGTAAGTGACTGTAGATAGATGTAGATTTAGTGGATGGTTCTCTGAATGAATTTGTAAGAATTCAGAACTGAACTAAAACAATGAACTTCTGGCATTAAGTCATGTGGCAGGTATAAAAAATTCACATTATAAATACTTCCTGCCAGTATTAAGTGAGGAAAAAATACCACTAGAAGGAATTCTTAAAGCTTTCCTCTGAATTTTGCAATAACATTTTTGCCTGAGGTGTACCCAGGTGCTTTCTCCAAGGACCCTTATAATCATACTCCTGAATATTTGACCTCATAAAATAATTTATTTTTAGTACAACTGCTCTTTTCCTATTAAACTATGATCACCTAAACACACAAGAGTAGAAGTGAGCAAATCCTACTTGTTTGGTTTTATTTTCTTCCCTTGCTTTTTTTCCATCATCTTTTTCACATCCTCTGCAGGACAGATATTAACCACTGCTGTGTTTCTGTCCCCACTGCCTGCTGATCCTTGTCATCTGTGCTGGGTCTGTGCGGTGGGGAGCAGACTGGAAGTGTTACTCCTACACACTGCCAGCTCTATGGAAGGTACAGGGTAACAGATCACGACACTGTGAGACATTGCAAACTAAGAGAAGATGTGAGGGGGTTTAAAGCTTATTTTCAGTATTTTTAAGAAGCTACTTAGTATTTTGATGGTTTCAAATCTCTTTTGCAAAAAATACCCCTCACCTTTTCAGCTTGGAGAAAGCAGTAGTGCTGCTGTCTGGTGTCTGGCATCTTTTTCTATTTCTAAGCAAAATTTACAGTCTGAACTGTGTGAAATTAATGGAGGGGGAAAAAACCCTTTTTTTTTGTGCTCCTGCATTTCTACTTCAGGCTGTGTTTTGTGTGTTCTGACTGCCTACTGGAGCTGCCTAACTTAAGGAATAGTCAGATAATCCCTCAGAATGATTTAAATATTTTCCCACTCTCTAGGTGCTCATGACTATGGATCATTTTTACTCTGTGTATGTTGTCCTGGACACCACAACTAGGACAAACTGCAACAGTCTCTCAGCTGTTGGTGTGTAATGCTTAACAGTTGTAAAAAGCAGATTAGATCTCCTCTGGTGACACTGTAAATTCTTGTTTTTCCATGATCAATTATGTAGCAGATGGGGCACCCAGGTCACCTTCTCCGCCATTGAGGAGGAAGAGCTGGCAGAGGACTGGACAGATCTGGGAGGATAAAAACTACTTGTATCACTTTTACTGAAGGCAGGAACTTGTTTTTATGACTGTGGGATCCTCCTGGAGGATTGAGAACTGCTCAGAAGAGATCCACCCTCACCAGGTGGAGCAAAATCTTTTTTCTCAGAAGGTTGTTCAACCTGACGAGGACAGCGTTGAACTAAAAATAAAGGGAGATGGAGGTGATGAAGTACTACAGAAGTGAGGAATCACAGAATAGTTTGATTTGGAAGTGACCTTCAGAGGGACACCTACCAGACCAGGTTGTTTAAATCCTTGTCCAACCCAGCCTTGAACTCTGCCAGGGATGGAACATCCACAGCTCCTCTGGGCAATCCGTGCCAGTGCCTCACCACTCTCACAGTGAAGAATGTCTTCCTAATACCTAATCTGCCTTCTGACACTTTAAAGCTATTATCCCTTGTCCTATCAAGAAAGTGGTAGTCTGAGTTGGCAAGCAGAACGTGCAGGATGAATGGACAAAAAACCAATCCAACAGGGCAGAGGCGCTCCACTGCAGGTGTTGGCACACAAATCCCCCTGAAAGAGGCTCCTACACCCTCCCCTAGAACCCAGAATGCCAGAGGTCTCTCCCTGAAGTGCCTGTACATTAGTGTGCACAGCATAAGAACCAGTAGGAGTTCAGAGGTCCATGTGCAGTTACATTCCTGCACAATCCCAGGAATGTGGTGAAATTGCTTTCATGTCCATCATGTGGTGAATGTATACTGGGTTTTTAGTCAAGACAGGCTAAGAAGGTGGGGAGAGAGAGTTGTTCAACCCAGCAATGATTAAGGGATCAGAGCATTTAGCATACAAGGAGAGGCTAAGCAAGCTGGTACTGCTCTGCATGGAGAAGAAGACTCAGGGGGTTCTTGATGATGTATATAAATAGACTAACAGAGTGGAAGAAGAGAGAGACACGCTCTTCTCAGTGGTAATCAGTGACAGGACAGTATCAATGGCCACAAATCAAAATACATGAAATTCCATCTGAACACAAGAAAGCACTTTCACTGTAAATGTGGTCATAACCAGGACCAGGTTTCCCTGAGAGGTCGTGGAGCCTCCATTCATGAAGATATTCAAGACCTTTCAGGACATGGGCTTGGGCAACCTGCTCAGAGTTGAGCTTTCTTGAGTGGGGAGGTTGAGCTTGATGACGGTCTGCTTAGTTAGGGAAGAAAGGATCTCCCTGGCAACCTCTGCCACTCTGGTGTTCTCTGACTAAAGATACTAATCTTTCTGTCCTTTTGGTCTGTTATTTTCCAAGCAATTTAAAATTTAATAGAAGAACAATGCACATCCCTGTGAGTGTTCTTCTGCCATACATACCCCTGTGGAAAATAAGTTTAATCACTTCACATCCTGCATTGACAGTTAATACTTAGAGCCTTTAAGGAAATATTAAACAGCTAATTTCCTCCTGAAGTTTTGAGATGCACATGTCATTGCATAGAAATTGACACTGAATAGCTGGGAGTTAATGTGCCATACACAAATTTTTATGTATTTGTACAATAAAGTATATATATATATATTATTTATCTTGTAAGAACTATATAAAATGACAGAAGGCATTTTTTAATTTCATTGTAGATTTTTTTGCTACACAGGCTTTGATGGTTTGTATGTAGGTCTTCCTGTTAAAAGTTAGAACTGGACATGTTCCAGATGAAATTTTGAGAATTAAAGAAAAATACTTCTTTTAAAGACAGCCCTTCACTTTGAGATTTCAAGCATTTTACTCTGTCTGCTTTCTATGTAGTCCTCTAATATGATATGTATACTCAGATCTTTTTGTGTCTTCTGGAAATTGCCAAATGAAGAAATATAAGACAGAATGGGAAGAATGATGCTTATGAATATATCCATCTCACTAGATTCTTTCTTCACTCAAGAAAAGGTGGTAAGCACAATGAACCTGAGTTGGTCATACAAGTCCAACTCACTTGCACCAAGGAGACCTCTTCTGATTAGAATCCTGTCACTTTCTCCTGAGAGCCAAGTAACAGTGTCTGTCAGAGCTTTTGGTGGATTTATTGATGCTCCTGTTTGGGGCAAAAGGGTGCCACTTTGATGTACATTCAATACAGAAACTAACCCCACGAGAGAAGTGTCTGACTTTAGCAAACTGTTTTCATAGAAATTGAAAATTAAGCTACCAAGTAAATAAACAAAGCAGTAAGTTGGTTTGATTTTTTTGTTTGTTTCTTTCTTTCTTCAAATTATGGTCTTAAATATTGAATCCTTAAAGTTCTTACATTCAAAGGGTTTCATCTGCAGAAAAATACAGGACAAGTGCTTTAGATCCCTTATGTGTGTGGTACTCTGGGGTTTTGAGCTTCAAGTCCAAAAGTTTTCTTCTCTCATGGAGTCTGCAGTAATTTCTAAGTGAGGACTAAATTCTTGCTATGAATTTATGGCAAAAAAAAAATGTTATCATTTGTTACATTCTGCTTAAATATTGCAGAAATAACTTCAGATTCGAATATTTCCTCCAACAAAATTAAAACTCAAACGAAGTTATCCATTTATTTCAAAAACTAATTTTTTATTAATTAATTGCTAAGATATGCAGAGAGAGAGAGAGAGATAAAAGATTGGGAAAATGCCAAGATTAACTTTTAGAAGTAGAGAGAAAGAATACCACCACAAACTAAACTTTTAGCCAGAATATCTGTGTATGCGTGAGTGTGGAGGGGGTGAAAGAGCCGGTTTCACCACTTTTCTTCTGTCTCTGTTGTTTTCTCCGATGTTATCTCTTAGCAGCAGGGGGTTGTAGCTCTCTGGAGTGCAGCCAGGGTGCTTGGGCTCTGCTGTCCACTCCAAGCCACGCTGCTGCGATGCTGCAGCGATCTGTGCAGAGCTGGGCACTCCTGGCCCTCCTGGCCCCCAGGAATATGGAAAGTTAGAGGGATAAGGCAGACTCACGGCTCGGTTCTCTCTAGGCTGGCACAGCCTTGGTCTCCGCTGGCTGTCGGGCAGCATGCGGTGGTGAAGAGAAGAGGTGAGGAGAGATTGGGGAGTGATTCCCAGGTGAAGTAGCCAGTCTCCTGTCTCCCTTCCTTGCTCTTGACTCCCCAAAATTTGTCTTCAGTTTTTATAGCATTCAGAGAGGATTGTGCATGGTTCTTTGGCATGTAGCCTTGTTAAGATGTTCAAAAGGGTAAGATATCCTATACAATGACAGGACTTTCTGGCAGGATGTTTGTTTGTAGGACTGAGAAGTTTTGTTTTGTGAGAATCTTCAGAAGCAGGATGTTTTTCTGTAGGGCTTTGCCGACACAGTTCATTATAACAGGATGTTTTTTAACAGAGACCTTGTAGTAGATGATGGAGGAATATTTATTACCTTTTTTATGTGTTATCTGTATACAACACCCAGTAACAAAACAGGCTCATTATATTATATATTAACTAATTCAGGAAAAAATTCTTTACTGTGGGGTTGTTGAGATGCTGGCACATACTTCCCAGAGAAGTTGTGGATGAACCATCTCTGAAAGTGTTCAAGGCCAAGTTGAATGGGGCTCTGAGCAACTTGCTCAAGTAGAAGATGTCCTTGTCCATGGCAAGGAGGTTGGAACTAGATGATCTTTAAGATCCCTTCCAACTCAACCATTCTATGATTCTATGAACTTAAACTATTATTGAATGTATGATCATTTATCTCACTCCCCTCAACTGGTAGCACTGTAATTAAAAATACCAATCAACTTGTGTTATTTTTTTTTGAATAAAAAACCTTACTTGAAGAAGGTATTTTTTGAATTTTGGTCATTGTACATCATCAAAAAGTAAGCAGTGATTAAAAGACAAAGAACTCAGTTTTCACTGATAAAGTAAAAATTATCAATACTAAGGAAAGAACAGATCATAAATGAAATGGATGGTGGTCTCTGATTATCCAGCAGAAAGTCTTTGAAATCAATAAACCATTTCTTGAACAAGTCGGTTTAATAGGAAGTATAATTTAAATGACACTAACTTAGGAATGATGAAGGCTGAAAATATTACTTAGAATGTTGGGTCTGACTGGTCAGGCTATTTATTGACAAGAACAAAACTTGGCAACACTCTAAACATCTTGAGAAAGCAAGAGCATTATGACATCCTGTAGTTTTAAAGTAGTGACTTGTTTCTAACTGACCTCCAGGAGATGTACAGAAGAAAAGTAAACAAGCACATACCTGCAGAGCCTATGGCTGCTGTATGAGATGGCACAGTAAAACTATGGATAAATTAGATATCAGTTTGGAAAACAAGTAAATTAGAAACCAGGAAATATAAGTGACACATAAATTAAATATCTATTACACTTTCACCTAAAATCCACATAAAAAAATACTTTATGATTTTTAAGAGAGCAGTTGAATTTGATAATCGAAATAGTTTCAAAATAAGTAATCTCAAAATTTTTGAGTGTTTGGGGAACAGAAGAGGAGTCTAAACGTACTGTTTGGGGACCTAGAGTTTGGACATGATCCTTTAAATCTTCAAGAGCACCAAATTCACAAGGCATACAAAAACCAGAATTTACTTCACATATATCAGGATGACCTGCAATAAGAAACACAATATGCATTATCAACCACACAATGAGAGATAAACTTCTCAACAGCACATTATATATTTATATTAAAATAAATGTATACATTCCACATAAGTGATTTATAAAAGAAAAGTAACTTCACTATCCCTGGGTTTTCATAGTACTGCTATCCTGGCAAAGGAGAGAATCAATCTACACCTGTGGGGACATGAATTAAATAAATTAGCAGTTTTCTTCCCAGTGTTAGTCTCAGGGTCATATTCAGTCCTGGTATAAAGAGTATCATTAAACATAAAGCAATTGTGATAAAATGTGAGGGGAAAAATAATCCTTAAAAGTTTGCAGTCTTTTGGTATTGGGTAGATGCAACAAGCACTTCACAAAACAATATGAATTGAAGGAAGGACATGAACTGCTAGCAAGGAAATCAATTAACACCATCACAGAAGGTAAGCACTCCGTCTCACTGGGTTACGCTTATTCTCAAATAATTAATAGATTTTAGGTTGTCTGTCATATATTGGCAGAACTCTAAGAAAATTTGATAGCTGAATAGCTATGAGGCTAAATCTGATTTTTTGGTTTGTGTGTTTGGTTTTTTTGTTTTTGTTTTTGTTGGTTGGTTTGGTTTGATTTTTTTTTTTGTCAAAATATGAATTCACATCGTATTTTGGTTTTGCATGACCACTGAGTGCAGAGCTTGTGTATAATTAACTGCAGTCACATAAAAAGCACCAAGAAGCATTGAAAGTGGGAAAATTTGGTTTGTTACCTTTTATAGTCTTATTGATTTCCCCATGACCATTACGACCTCTGTAGATTCCCGGAACTCCCACTGCTGTTTTATTGCTTAAAAGAAAAGTATTCTGGTAGCTGTTCAGAAAACATTATGTCTTCATAGATGTGCAGTAGTTTTGAGTGACAAAATTTTAAATCTTTTAGAACAAATTACATCTGGCATGCTTCTGCTATCACGTAAGTGCAGCCTAGAATATCCTGTATGTTACCAAACCCACAACACCTGAAATTCACACCTTACAATGTGAAAGAAACAACAAACATGATATTTAATGGAAACAGCCAATCTATAGATTAAAGAACTGACTATATTTTAAGTTTGAATGGAAATTCCCCTGTTTTTTTTTTCTGATTGAATGAGGAATTTCACTTTTCAGCTCTATTTCTCTTAAAATGATTTTTGTTTGCCTTCATGGAAAAAATCCATGAAAGATATTTCAGCTATTTGCACCCAGATACAAAAATATTTAATAATTCTCTCCATCCAAACCTCCAATCTCATGAAAGAATATTTAATAAAAATTGAAATGGGAAACTATTCCCATTGAACATGTCTCTTAAGGAAATAGTATTACCCTGGCCGTTTCTTTTGCAACACATACAAGTGTACTTGAGTGCAGTTTTTATAAAGAACCCAAATAAGATTACTTTCCTGGTCCTCGTTACTGTGCTTCATGGCAATTCTTTATGTCCCACAAGCTAAATCCTTACAATGGTGGAGACTGGCCAGGATAGCACAGGTTTTCATGCCCAAATCACTTTGATTTTTGAATTTCCTCAGATATGACTAAAGTTACACTCATGTGGTCAATGCCTAGACATAACTTGCACATCAGAATGTCTCAGGAGAATCAAACAAATAAGCCATTGCAATTTCTAAGAGGACAAACAATACATATTCTTGCTAGCTCACATTCAGAAAAATGGAACCATTATCACAGGAAAAAGAAAAGAAAGTATAAATGTGTAGCAGATTGATATAAAATCTAAGTGAAAATGCTTGCATTTTGAAATATCATAAATATTGGAAATAATGTCTTACAATAGGAAAATATTGGGCACTATACTAAACCAGTTTACCTCGTTAATATTTTAGCACGCACATATAACTAATAGAAACACATTAGGAAAGCAGTGTTTTTATATCTTTGATGTCAACAACAGCCAGCTATGAACTCCACTGAGTACCAACAGCCTACATAACCAAAAGTATACACAACCCTGAAAGTCTCTTAACATGCTTTTAGCACTATATATCTCCTCATCTTCACTATCTAAACTGTAGAAGGGTCCTCTAAGAGTGAGTTTGTGTATTTCTCCAAAGCTTGAGGTATTTCCTTTAATCGATGCATTAACATTTCAGATCTAAGGTTTAATATGTCATTCCCTGGACAGGCTTCTGTCAGCACATCCCAGGTGATTATCCATTCATAGGAGAGGAAGAAGTAATGGAGGAGGACACAAAAGCAAATGAAAAGTTCACTAATTTCACTTCAGTCAGTCTGCAACCATTTAATGTAGAATCATGCCTCCAATTATTTTGATAAATCTATTTTACCTTTACAGACTTATAACCATAGAAACATTATATAACAAGGAAAAAATTCCATTTTCATGACTATAAAGGGTCAAGGATGATGACAAAATAGTGAGAAGGGCTAGTTTTGCCCAGCTTTGACCTTATACAATCTAGCAGACATATGGGAATGTATACAGTGATTCATTATCATCAGAGCTGTGCTCAGAAATAAAATCACTGAAGTTTTTAAAACTGAGACTACTCTCACAATAATTAGAGTAACAATTGAACAGCACAATAAAGTATGTGGGAATTTATTTTTCTTTTAAAAACTATTATAGGCATGGCTCTTTGGTTTAGTTTTTGGGGTGTTTTTTGTTTGTTTGTTTGTTTGGTTGTTGTTTGTTTTTTCCTAGAGCATTGTTATTAGTGTCAGAATTTTGTGAAGTGTTCAGTCTGTTTCCCTTTTCAAACAGCATTCATTCCATGAAATACGACAGTTGAAATCTAGATAGTGTTGAAGCCATTGACTTTGGATGCTAATATTAATATAATTCAATATCACTAGTAGACTGTCTAACATTAGATTTTTGTACTCTGAAAATCATTGAGATAATTGCACCTCTACTTTTTCCTGTAACTAACAGTGGATTTTCTTCTACAAAGAGACATAGAAGGTATCTTCCCAAGGATGTGAGACACTGAAATGGTTAATGGCTTAAACATTGTTAAGATCCAGCAAATCCTACCCCTCCCTGAAAATCTCTACTTGGAAAGGATAAGTGGATGCCATTGTTCAACTATCCCAGGTGAGGAAGAGTGGACATACCTGAACTTACAAACTGGATTTCCTGATAAGGGAATAGGCTGATTAGAGACAAATCCTTCAAGATAGGATAATCATTATCTTGCCAATGTTCTCCCTTACATGATCACTCTGCTGTAAAAATCCCTCCGGGAAACTTTGAAGACATTTCACATCTAACCTGGGCTATTATCTCAGATGTTGAACCATGATGGACCATGATTGATTGATGCTGACATAATAAGCAGCTGTAATATCTTAGGAGGTGTCAGACACTAGTGACATATCTCATGATATCTTCCATTGTAAAACTCCCCAACCCAGGGAAGGCACAAAGTGTTCCCACCTGAGCCTGAAGTGTATAATAACTCATTAAATCTTTGAATTTGATTGGGGGACTTCCCCCACACCCAACAGATCAAGACCATCCCTTCAACCAACAGACGCTGAAGATGCAACAACCAAGTTTCATCACTGGATCAAGAGGGTAGTGATGATACTTTTATCCTTTCTTTCTCTTCCTTTCCTTATAGATTACCATGAGTGTTATTTCTATGTTTTAATATTGCTGTGTTACTATAGATGATAACAACCAAAATGGCTTTGCACTTTTTTTCCTTTCATACAAAATTGTTCTAAAATAAGGAAACACTGATCATTTAGTGTTGTTTTACTCTAATCCACTCCAATGGATTTATTGACAAGAACCTGGGTTACCCTCCTCATCTGGGGCAGGTTGTAACAAAAGATAACAAGGAAGGAAGAAAGAGAATTACCCTGGTATCATTGAGTTACCACTGGCAGTTCAAACACAGCTATGTGACTGTCATGTTCTATTCTATTCCAGCAGTGGTGGGAAAAGTGATCATGTATTTCACATCTGCTAGAAAGATCTAGATGGGACCTCCTATGTATTAGACTTCACCCATTGCTATTATCTATTCCACTAGTCATTAAGGCTTCATGATATTCTGATCTCCAAAGCATCTTTAAAGCTTCACTAATGTATTTTATCTAGGCAATTTAATAGCATCCTACAGTGTTTCATGACTTATCCATTACTGACTGTATTAAATAAGATGAATGACAAGACAAATACTTACCAATTCTGCCTTTGAGTCCTAATTCCTGCCATTTACACTTACTGTATACTCTTTAAACTGCTCCTTGTGTCCTTCAATTTTGCTGAAAATTCCTTCCTTCATTTTAGTTGGAAATATTTTCCAATATTTCAGTAAAATCTACATAAACAGCATTTTTCAGAACTAAAGGTAACCTTGTCAAAGAATGTAACTGACTAATCTGCCACATTCTATTTTTGGAATATTATGGTTCATTTTATTACATTGCCCTTATTTTTGTCAGCACAAAAACATAGACAGAAAAACATTTCAAAGAAGAGATGTAGGCAAGACCCTAGTCTACCTATCATGCAGGTGGGATTTCTTGAAGAGAAAAGACATGTTTATCAGGGATGTAATGTACATCATGTGGCTAGACACAGCTGTGTAAAAATGAAAGCAGGTAATGAATGCTGATATATATATATATATATTTATATATACACATACACACAAAGAAAAGGTTTTAATAAGAATTTCATCATGCAGCAGGAAGAGTGATTTGCACATTGTTGTTATAGGGGTTGGGAAAAATAATGTTCATTTCAGAAAATACATCTTCCAAATTATTGTCTCAAATTCTAGGTGGGATTTCATCCTATTTATGCTTACCCAAGCTGAGAAATTTTACCTTCTGTATAGACCAGAATTCAGATTTTAAATTAACATGCTAGGTGTTGGATTTCCCTTATGGTTGCTTGTCATGTTTCTTATTTTATCTTGTGCTGTTATGTTATTCTGTTAAGGTTACTTGGTGAAAGACAGTTCTGCATGGTTTTAATCTAGTGGAGGCAGAGAGCAGCATACAACTACGAGAAACAGTCAGGAAAAAAAAGGGAAATAGAAAATTAAGGAACCAATGAGAAGTGTGTGGGTTCAAAGAGACCACACACATATACCAACAGATTCCCTATGAAACCATTACCAGTTTACAATCATAAGCATAGCTACACAGTAAGCGAAGTCAAAATTCTTGCTACTTTTGATTTTACAGATGGCAAACTGACTCTCTTGCATTTAAGCATAATTTGTTTATGTGCCTCATAAGACTGCTTTATAAATAAATGTATACTTCTATAAAGATGGAAAGATTTCAGACAGAAAAGAAGCTTTAGGGTTTGCAACAAAAAATTCCTCCAGGCACATGTTCCTACAGTATCCATCTTCAGAAGTTTAAATCAGAAACCTTTTGCAGGTCTCATAATTCTTTTTATGTTTTGTATTTTAATAAAAATGAGGCTGGGGCAGTATTAAAAAAAAAACACACAAACCCAAAAACAAAACAACAAAAAAACCCACAGTGTTTAAAATCTCATTTTTGCAGAGTCTTGTCTTTCCCTGTTTTTAGATATCTGGAGTAATAGCTGCCTTTAGCAAAGTGGTAATAACCATTTCAGTATTAGAATTCCCAACTGCAGGATCTGTGCCTTAACAAAGGAATATGGAGATCTGAACACAACTTTATTCAGATTTTAGAAAGAACATTGTAGTATTGTGAGAACACATCTGCCAGGCTTCTTTTTAATTCCTTCTTCCTTTTTTCCCCTTGCTATTTTTCCCCTCCCATATTCCCTGTTTCCACAAAACTGAAGATGAATGAATGTAATTGACACTAGAAGTGAGGAAATGTTCATTTCTGAACCAGAACTGCCTCAGGGCGATATCCAGAGTCCTGTTACTCAGACTCTACCATTTCAGGGTCGAAAATTGCAATAATTCCTGTCTTTACCATTCTCTGTTTCTTCTTTTGCTAGATAAAATCATCGTATTTTTAGTTTCTTACATGTTACCTGTATAGGTAAAAAAAGTGGCAAATTTGCCCATTAAAAACTAATGAAATGATCACAATATCTAAAATGCCAGAGATATGTAATAATGCTTTCATTCCAGTTCAACATTTGCTGCCTGGAGAAGTTCAAGACAGTAGTAGATAGTGTGTTAAAGTGTATATTTCAAGGTGATAAAGGGAATAAGTTAGAAATAACTGATTGATTCAGTACAACCATTAAAAAGCACATTGCATATTGAGGTAGAATTGTGGACTTAGACCAGAAAAAACAAAACATAAGAGCTGTGCATATAGTGACCTGTAAAGCACTCATATACTATGAAAATGCACGTCATATGAGGATTTCAAACTATATATACTTAGTCTCCATCTCTGGAGAAAGCCAAAACACCCCCCACCTTTTCTTTGGTTTTGTGAGCAGACTACATGAAGGTTGCACTCTGAAAAATTTAGATTGAAAGAATATTGAGGCAGTTGAAAATTTTGACTCTGCTTTCCTCCCTGCTGTTTTTTGTTGGGACAAAGAAAAATGCTGTAGAAGACTAGCTGAAATCAAATACTTCTATTTCTTTCACAGAGTGGCAAGAGGCTACCTGATTGAGTATACTATTTCATATTGGGCCATATGGAAGGAAGGCCAAATTTTGCTACTTTCTAGCCTCGTCAAATTATCCTAGCTAAAGTGAACCCCCAATTTCACTTAGTACCTATCTTGCAACAGGCAAAAGGTAGAATGGACATAAAAGATTAGGTTAAAAAGTCAGCGGTATAGAAATAAAGAACAGAAATAATCAGGCCTCTCTGGTTTACAAAATAAACTTACAAGAAAAAGAGATATATGTAGACATAGGTCTGGTACTCCTGAAGAGTTACTAGTTAGTGATACTGAAGATGCTGTCCCTTTTCCTTCTATCTAGAACAGATTTTAACTTAGAGTCTTACAAACTGTGTCTATAACTTCTGATACTGAAGGATTTATTTTTAAAAAAGAAAGCTTCAACCACTCAGGGAAGTAATGCCAAACATGACACATTGCTGATGGCTTTCAGCAACATATACAGATGTCTGAGTGTGCAGATGGAATCCATCACCATACAGTTTTACTGCTGTAGTTGGGACAGGAAGCCAGACAGCTGTAACTCTGGCCAGTGACAAAGAATATCTGCTCTCTCTCTACTCTTTCAAAATAAGGACAATATATTTCTTATTTTATCAGCCAGATGTGGTTTTGACTAACAATTTCAAATTATAAAAACAGCGAAGAGAACATTCACTGCATGTTCCTGCTGGTTTGCTTGGAGCACAAGTGGAAAGTTGCTACAGCACTAATGTTGAAACTCAGAGTAACCAGTGTATGCACAGTTCTTAGAAAAAAAAGAAAATAATTCCTCACAAGCTGTATCAGCAGTAGTATCAAGAAAAAATCAAAATCATGGGATGTTCATGGTGGCAGGATCAGAGTAAGGGGTACTAGTAGAAACAGGCCCTCAGGACAGACAGGGAAGAGTACAGTCACCAGCAGGGAACTCCAGGGAGACAAAGCTTCTCAAGGTGACTTCCTTTCCTACTACCCATATACTAATCTACACAGGAGGAGAGGGTCACTAATCTACACAGGAGGAGAGGGTCACAGATACATGTTGGGTTTGTTTCATTTTTTGTTCAAAGAAAACCCGCAGCTTACACACCTTAAAATGCAGTGCTGGTGAAAAAATATTGCCTTTAAAAGATTTATGTTTAATTCTGCTGTGTGCAATGCCTACAATCAAGACAGACTTCTACCAATCCTCTTTCAGCAAAACTCTAACACAGTGTTTTAGTTTTGGGAATATCTGCTATGCATGAATAAGTAAACCAAGGCTCCTCCTCCCTGAGTATCCTCAAGGAATGCAGTGCTGCTCCTCATTTAAAATTATGCAGCACACTTTTAAAATTTATATTGACATGCATAGATGAGAATTTATTATAAGAGCATTTTAGCTCTGTGAACTGATTTCTGATGAAAATTAATTATTATCATAATAAATGAAGAGTAATAGAAAAATATGCATATTCCATTCTCAATTAAACAAAAAAAAGAAAAAGTATTTTACTGAAGTTACAGAAATTGCATGCCATTGTGCTAATGATTTTTTTACACTGTTTTATTTAACAACATCAAAGAGGAAGTTGCAAAACACAAACTGCTGCATAGTTATGTAGGATGCTTTAATTGCTCTGGCTGTGCGATCCTGATCTACTTGTCCCATGGAGGGACCCTGAAGCCTCAATTGACCCCACAGATCTGAAAGCAGGTTTCAGCAGGGACAGACAGTCCAAGGCTGAGCTAAGATGCAGCCACTGGGCCATTGAGCAGCGTGAGGCAGGAGACACCAGAGGAGGCTGGTCAAGTGTATTGTTTGTGTCATCTGGGTTGTGGCACTGCATGTCTTTGGGCTCCCCACTTATTTTTCCATCAGTGTATTTCTCCCAACAATTATTATTTCTTCCAGAACCAAGATGGCATCAGCACAACAGATATCATCAGCCTGATCCTTAGCATGATGGCATTGTGAAGTTTCATATCAACAATAGAGTTGATCCACTGATGGGTTGTACAACTGGTGGGCTGTAGATTTGAGTTCTTATATGTAAGATTTTAATACATTACTAAGACACACTTTGAACCAAAATCAAGTTTCCACCAACAAGCCAACTAGACATGAGGAGCATGTTTGTATCCTGGAGTCCACCTCAGTGGGCTGATGCATTGTCCTTATTTACACTGTTTTACCTCCAATATGGGTAACAGCAGCAGAGATATGGATGGATATCACATACCTTACTGCAGTTCCTTTTATATCTTACAGCTCAAACATACACTCATCTAGCATCTCCTCGCCATTTCACTCTCCCTGTTTCTTTCATATCCTTTCTGTCCCATTGTTCTACAATATTTTTGCTACAATATTTTTTGTACACATACAGACAAAACAGATGCTTAGTATCAGATATCAAATCACACTACATTTCTAGTGACATCATTAGGAAAATTGCATTTTTGGTCACTATTTTGAACCAGGTCTGTGATGCAGCTCTCTCAATGTGCTCATGTTTATAACAGTTTAGTTGTGAGATACCAGGCAGTATGCAAACACACTCCTGTTCTCCTGCCATCCAAGTAACATCCCTGTACACCAGTTCATTTTGCATGTTACAATGATTCTGCTGCACCATGACATACATTTGTGTAATTCATACCTGTTAAAAAGGTATTTCTCTTTCTGTTATTAATATTTTAAATTACTAGCATAAATAAATCACACAGATCTTTGCAAACAACTACGTTAAAAGCTATGGATGTACTGTTTGATCACGAGATGGTGACTCCAACTATGTTTTCAGTAATAGCTTTCTTTGTCACTGCTTCTGGCCTTTAACACATTTGATTTTTATGAACTTTAATCCTGAAATAAGGAGTTATATTTGATATTAAAAAGCTATGATAGCATTAGAAGAAAGGCATGAGACCCTGGCATAGAATTCCTTTATTCTGAATAAAAGAAAATTTTATCACTGTAGATAGATGAAAAATATGATTCACATGAGGAGACAAGGATTGTTGAAATGCCATGTTAAGAGCATCAGTTTCATAAGAAACTTACCCCACAGGACAAAGTATTAATCAGTGCTTGGTTGGTAACATCAGTTAGTGCTTCAGCCTTCTATGGAAAACAATTGCAGTCTTCACTGTAATAAATAGGCTGTAAGATTTAAGAAGCTGAATTCTGAAAAGCAGTTCATGAAAAATTAATTTCCTTCATTTTTTAATTTTCATGCTCGAGGAAATCTGCTGACATGAGAACTTTTACTGTTTCTCCTTTTCTCTGTCTACCCTTTTCCTCTCCACTTTGCTATTATTATTATTATTATTATTATTATTATTAAATTAGTTAGGAATTTTGTCAGCACTGCTATGCCCCAGGGGAAAAAAAAAACACAAACAAACAAACAAACAAAAATGCAGAGAGCTAACCCTTTGCTTCCTTAGCTCACACTCATAGTCACAATGTAAGGGAAGCAACTACCTTTTGTAATGATTTCAGGCCTGAGAATAGATATCATCGAGGAATTCTGTGATGACAGTTGTACTGCCAGACAGGATTATTACATCCTAAAAGAGTAGCATAAAATGCAATGAGATGCTCAGTCCATTGGAAGGCAGTGAAAGTTGGTTGCCTGTCTGAATACTTTTCCTTTGAAAATTGCCCTCAAGCTCTCCAAGAGAGGGATGTTGTCTTTGACTTGTGTTTGCAAAATGAGTCACAACACAGCAGAAGAGTAAGTGGCCAGGGAGATTAAGCAAAGATGTGGAAACAAGAAACACCTGCTGTTTGCTACAAAAAAAATGCAAAGTTTTCAAAAATAATAGCATATAAGTTATTTCAAAGTAATAAAAAAAACCCCAACCAACCAAGCAAAAAAAAATCAACTGTTCCATTTCTCTTGGAGGGTTCCAGTAATGGAGCGATGATGCAGTGGCTGTGCTGAGCCCTGGTACACTCAGGAGTAGCTGCTGTTTAAAATGGCACACTTAAAACTGGGAGGATGTGGTGGATTGATCTTGACTGATCACCTAGTACCCACCAAACTGCTCTACCACTTCCCTTTGTAGCAGAATGGGGACTGGGGAAGACAATAAAATGGAAGAAAATCCTACAGGTCAAGATAATGGCAGTTTAATTCAGAAAAGGCAAAGGTGGCAACTTACGTGGCAACAGAAGAAAATGGAAGATTTATTCTCTGCTTCCTATCAGCAGGAGATGTCCAGCCACTGCCTGAGAAGGAAGTCTTTAATATGCATAAGATTGCAAACAAATATTTTAATAATGAAAGCCCTTCCTCCCACTCTATTTCCCTTAGCTTTTGTTGATGATCAGACATAGTTGACATGAAATATCCCTTTGGTCAGTTTGGACCTGCCATCCTGGTTAAGTTCCTTCCCAAGATCTTGCCTACTCCAGTCTACTGGTAAGGGAGGAATGTTGGAGAGACAGCGCTGATGCTGTACCAGCACTGCAAAGCAACAATGAAAACACCGGTGTGCAACCAACACCTCTGTGTCTACAAATACAAAGCACAACACTATGGAGCCTAC
>JAWWEW010000088.1:3423215-3442462 GCA_035583185.1 Anabacerthia variegaticeps | reverse complement strand
GCACAAGGGAAGCAGAAAGCCCCATGGGTATCTTTCTTTGCTACACCACTTTAATTTTTGTCATCTAAACCTGCTATTACAATTCATTGTGAAAAACTCATAAAAGTTGGAGAGAGAGGAGAAAAAAATCCCAAGTTTCTGCCTTTGGCCTACAGGCATATATTCATTCTTTTTTCTTGGTTTAAAGGACAAATAAAGATTGACACAACAGCACTTCCAGCCACTTCTGTATTTTTAATGCTAATGTTCATAGCCCAAGTGCTTTTAGTGTTTCCAGACATGCCCATCTGAGAGATTTTTTTGCTAAAAAGATGCATAGATTGCCCTGAAGGTACAATGGCTGATGTTCAGCTACAATTCGTGAAGGAATACTGCATTCCTGATCCTTTTTCCCTCTAGATTTTTTTTTCCTCTTCATTTAGATCCAGGGACTATGTCCACAGCAGTTCTGTGAAATTCATTTGGAAAGTGATTGGAGAGACCTAAAGACTGAATATGCAATTTAAACTATGTTTCAGAATATAAGAATTTTTTTTCTATGTGTTTTAATGCCCTGCAATATATTCTTTTTTTTCTTAGTATATACATTTTCCAAAGCTTTTATGAACAGATTTAGTAAAATGGAGAAGTTGCCAACCAAAGGAAATTTTTAAAGTGCCTGTACTTTTGCATTATTGACTACAAGATTCTTTATGTTACACTTGTTTCTTCAGAGAACTCAGATTTGTATCAATTTAAAATATGAATAGTAACAATTTTAAGAGGTAATAAAATTAATGTTTCTAGTGTAAATAATTTTAAGTCTAAATAAGTATAAAAATTATTCTGAGTACTATTTATAGGCAACCTTAAAATAATCTACTGTACATATCTCTTGAAAATTAATAATTTCTGCAATATATTACTTAGAATTTTCTGAATACTGTTTATGAAACATAATTTGCACAAAAAGTAGTATTAACACATAGACTTTAGAAATGCCATAGCACATTTCAAGTAGCATTTCTATACTGGTATTTCCAAAGACAATTCGTTTCCTGCTTTTAGGGCTTTTTTTAAATAATTTTATTTTCACCAGTACCCAATACAAAATACAACGACTCCCTTTTTTTGCTTTCTTTTCTTTTCTTTTACTGTCTTGCAATTTTTAAGCCTTCTCTAGACTCCTCTTGATAATAAAATATATTTTGGATTAATTTTTCTAGACATTTCACTTACTTGTTCTGAATTCAGACCCAGTTAGTATATTTAGGACAATATTTAAAGCAAAATGTTCTTTTCATTGCTCAAAAAACACCGTAAATGGGATTTCTTTCTTATCTAAACTACTAACTTCTCACATCTGAATATCTGATTATAATACTTGAGAATCTTGGTTTTCCTTACAAGTATTTCTTCCAATTTCTTCACAGTTCGTTTCGCTATGCTTTTTTTCACAAAATAAATGTCATAATAATGACTTCTAGGTGGAAATTTCCTTCAGGTCTTGGGTGGCTTGTTCCTACTGTACCAATATTTCATACCTGACTCTTACATATATTTCCCAACATTTATATCAGGGTTTAACATGAAAAAGGTATCAGCAAAATAAATGACAAGTGAAATCAATATATTTAATATTAATATATCATAAGGTTTCATGCGTGAGACAATCATTAGCAACTCCTGCTTAGCATACACCATTTCTAGCCCTCATGTAGCTCAAGCACTTCAGCTAGATTCAAGTTCAGTCCTCTGGAAATTAAACTTTCTGCAGTAAGGGCAGAATAGAGGAAATCAAATTTGAATCAATGGCCCCACATCACAGGAAATTGCTAGGCTGATCTAAACCTTGCCCTTAGAAATACTGCCAGTAGAACCACAGGTTTTTCAAAGAAAGTCCTTATCATACTAAACTTTCTGAAGATCCCAGTCGTGGAAAAGGTTTGCTGTCAATCCTCTCTCTCATCCACAATCACTGAATTTGCAAATATGCTGTACTGATGCTTTGCCATTTTAACATAATTCTAATAGCACACTACCTCTGAAACTTGGAAATAGAACTTCATTTCAAGGCTAAGTAATTCTAACATCACCAAAGACCCAGTGCATCTTGTCATGCCTTTACTGAAAAGAAAAAAAAATACACAAGGGGATATCCAATTCCATAGAAGCACCCCTCCTTTCTTCAACTCATTAAATAAAAACTCATGCATAATGAAACTAGGGGTGGGGACACTGCTGCAATCTTTTTCTGTACCTGCCAGTAGTAGAATGTTTAAAAGTTCATTGTTTTATACAATGTATTCACTGAATGCACAATTGCAAGGAGGAGGCAATGCTCCGTGTTTGCATAAAAACAGCTCATATGTCTCTCAGAATGAGAGTGAGTCTAGAACTAGATCAGGGGACAGCACTATCTCAGTTTTGTAACCCTAAATGGAGAGAACATTTCTGTAGTCCTAAATGAAGAAGATATTCTGCATAACTGTTAATATATCATTCTTATGAGGGACCTTGTTTATAAAAAGGTAAAAATTGTCTGGCAGTATTAAAGATAAGCCAAATCTCAATGCTTGTGTTCTCATATGAATATCTTCACAAAGCAGCAATCATTCACGTTACCATATAAGTGATATATCATATTATGATGCCTGACTGTATCTCAGCTTGGATATAGTGTTGTCTGATAAAGAGACTTAATGCATGTCTTTTGGAAACATGTGTTTGGCTCTCTTTGGAGCTCATCAGCACAGTTCAACTGTTTTACCTGTCAGATCAGTTGAGCCTCCAGTCCAGATACAGAGAAGCTCAAAATTCTGGTCAAAGAATATCTCTTCATACTTTTCCTCATTTCATTGAAAAAAATATATGTAAAAGCTGCATTTGGAAATATGTCATTATGTGAAGTAATCAAATATGCAGAATTTTTTTTATTTTTTTTTGGTCAAATCAGAGAAAGTGGGTGGTGACATTACAGCATTTTGCATGTCTGTGGGAACATGTCTGCTGTGTATGCAGGTATGTAACAACTTCAAGTGTTATAGGCAGTGCATGTATTTGTGATGTAGAGAGGGAACGAACACAATCTGATTTTGTTGTTGTCTCCAATGTATCAAGGAAAAAGCTTCTCCCTAGAGGTACTGACACACAGCTCCTGCTTTATGAGTCTCTTGGGAATCTCTGTGTTGTCCTTTCTCATACATTTCATTCTGCCTTCAGGAAATTTGTGGGTTTAGATGAGACTATGTAAAAATCCTCAATTGTCACAGAGTTTTAAAAATTTTTATTTCCTAGGAGATGAGAATAAGAAATTGAAAAGATCTTGGGTCATCTAGTTCATTCCCCTGCAAGTAAAAGATTTCTCCCTATAGTTAAAGTTTTTAAATTATTACTTGCTCATAATTTATCTGATTAATTAGAACCTTTTTCTTAAAATAAATTACTCAGGTATTTTTATTATCTGATCAGTTTAGCAGATGGCTATATAAAATCCTGAAATTAGTATGCTGACTATTCTGAGGTATTACCTTAATGTCCCAGGTCAAAGACCTACTGTGCTAGGTTCTATACAAGCATATACAGGAAAACATAGTGCTTGACATCTTTACAGTCCAATTAAAGAAAGTGATTAAACCACACAATTGGAGAGATGAAAAGACAGTGATAACTGTGTAATTTGTGAAACTTCAAAGTACTGATGCATGTGTGCTCTACTTATTCTGAATTACAGGTAATTTAAATACGAGTTTCTCTCCTATCATATTTATGTAACTATTCATGTCTTTCTTGCCTAAAAGCTGTCTGACTTCTCAAAATTATCATGTTATATGTTTTCAGCTGAAGAGTTTGACATTCTAGTCATATACAGTCTTGCAAAAATTTTCACTCGTTTTCCCTGAAACTCCTTTCACCAGGCATTTCCACTTCATGAAGTAGCATGCCTTTAGGAAGCAAATCATCTATTTTGGATGAGGAAGTAACAAAATCATGATTCAAAATTCTTTGAAATCAATTACTTTCCTTGTTTGTACAAGACTCTAATTTTTCCTTCTGTAAAAATTCTGAAAGACATTTTTAAGCCAAATTCAACTTTTACTGAAAGTATACCCTCCTGAGAGGATATTGTATGAACCTTTGTTAACCCTTGGATACAAAAGTTATTTTGACTCTAAGTTAGGCTTTAAGACATTTGGTAGGATGTGTGGTTTTGGATGAACTCTCAAGACTTTGTGAAGCTCCTCTCCACCACTTGTCTGGTTTTTACCATAAATCATTAGCTTCCCACTCCTGATGTCACAGTTCTGCGACAGCTCTCTAGTGCCTATCTCCACTTAACCTTAAAATAGATCATGCCTTCTGTCAAGGGACAGGAGCAAGAGTTTTACTAAAAGACTGTGTTTAAGCACAATGGATTAAGACCTGCTGCAGTGTCACTGTTGAAGGGGAGGTGAGAATGTCATGAACATATTTAAGATCAGGGACAGCGAGTTTGATCTAAATAGTTTCTGTGTTTTACTTGGAGGGGCAGGATATGCAGTTTTCACAGCAGACTTCCTTATCATTGTTATTGACTTCTGCTTCAAATTAGAAATGCAGAATGAACAGAACAGCTGGGCTGCTCAACTGGAAGAGAAAATGAAACATATATTCACATATGAAACATGTATTCACATTTGAGAGTAGTGTTAATGGAGTAATTAGGAGTAAAATTAAAAGGCTTTTTGTCTGGAAATAATATTTTGCACTTGTTATGCAGTAAGCAGTGTCTTTCATCAAAAAAATACCAAACACTTGGCATACGCTACCATAGCTTTTTCAGCTGTGAACAGAGCAATTATACTGTTTTGGTTTGTTTTTTCTCTTACAGGCCTTTTAACTGTGTGAACCACTATCATGTCAAGAAGGAAAGATAGAATACCTAAATATGAAATGAATATGTACAAAATTGTATCTATTCTGTATTTAGAAGACACTTTGGCAAAAAACAAAGAACAGTAGTGTATGGATTCCTACTTCACAAAAAACTGCCCTAAGATAATCAATTATTCAGAAAAAGCAGAAGCAACACCAGAGGATGCCTACTGAATAAAAGGTCAGCGTTACAGTTGAAAGATGAGACAAAATATGTGAGTACTAAATTCAGATCTGATTATTGTCTCTGAACTTGACACCATGCTTTGGTGATAGAGACAAACAAGTTATTTATTTATTTGTTTATTTATTTGCATTTTTAGGTAATATTTTCAGAATTATAGTGTGTCGTAGTTACATGAGCTTAATCTCAGCTCATCTGTCTGCTACTATTCTTCCTCATTTGAGTATTTGAGTAACAAAACAAAACTAACCCAAAACAGGCTCACATGGACATCTATAAAGGAAAGGAGGATAAAGGGCTAGTGCTATGACAAGTTCTATTTGTACTGGTTTGACTACAAGATTTTGTCCCATACATGAATCATCCGCTCATAGCTTATAGGTCACAAAAGCAAATATGAGACTTTGCACAAATTGGTCACTGGCCATTAGATCCTCCTTTCACTGTTCATGTTTTTTCCTGCAGCACTAATGCTTTCATTGCCAGCAACTTATATATAGTTCTGATGAAATTACTGTATTGGAACCCCTTTGAATATGATTGATTCAGAACCTCTCTGGGTTTGCAGCTTGCAAATACCTTTTCAGTTCACACTAGTGTATTTCCTGTCTGAATTTACTTTTAATTTAAAAAAAAAAAAAAAAAGACTTTTAGAAAGAGCAAGAAGAAAGTTCAGTGTTTCCTAGAGCAACATTCAAAGCAATTAAATGAAACCTTTTTAACAGCATGATCTTTTTCATTTTCAGTATCACCTCCTTAGCCCTAAGTAAAACCCAAAAGAGACCTTTGAAAAATGATGATTTTTTTAAATTTAATATGTGATCTTTTCATTTTTCTGCTGTTGTATGCTTTTGAGCTATCTAACAACTATGGATAGATAGCTAGTAGAAGGGCAAACCCGTCTCATATCCTGTGAAGAGGTGACTACCTGAAGTGTGGGTATGAAAGAAAGTATAAGAATTCTCTGAAAGGTTTTACTACAGAGCATATAGGGCTGAGACCTTCATCTAACCCTGGATGCACATTATTCTTAATAGTGCATATCTGTACATTTTTTGCAGACTCTAAGGAGTGAGCTGACTAAAATTGACAATATTTTACAGAATCAGAAAAAAAAAAAAAAAAAAAAAAAAAGACGTGTGTTTCCTGTGTCATTCTCAGTTCTTTCATTTGTGACATATCACTTTTATCTCTTCTTCCTTTAACACCAGATTTGGTTTAATTAAATTTATGTCAAATGAATACATGAAATAAAAGGAAAATCAGAAAGCCTGCAGTTGCCCATTAGTGAGTCAGTGACTGCACAGAGAAAGGCTTTAGAAGCCTGGCTTACTGCCAGAACAAGCTTGCAACGATGCTCAGAGACACCCATGATGCTTTGAAGGAAAGGACATAGCTGACCTGAACCTGTTTCATGGAATCAGTCCAAATCCTTATAGGTTGGATGTAGAATGTATAATGAGTCTTCTGTCTTCAACCACTTACCTGTCAAGTGAAAAGAGAGTGTGAAACTAGAATATCTGTACGTAATTAATTAGAATAAATCATTCTTTTCTTAGTACATGCTTTTAAAAAATCACCATAGTTGAATCATTATTGAACCAGAGTGATTTTTTCCTCATTTTTTAAAGTGCATCTACAAGTCTTAAAAATATGAAATATTGCTGTCTTTGCATGCAGTGGGGATGATGTGTGTCAATCATAAGCATGTCTGTCAGAACTTGGCCCTCTGAGATCCTGAATTTTTGCCATATTTTGACCACAGCTCCAAATATGAAGTGAAGCAGCATATATCTAAATTATTTTGTGGGTCTGTGGTAAAGACAGTCAGCACTTTTCAAATGGGTATCACTGGTGGCATAGTGCAGCTGCCATCAGAGAACTATTGACATAGGGTAAAGAGACTGCTAAGGTACAAACTTCTAGGACTGTGTCTTAACAGTAAAGTTTGTCTTTAGGAACAAACTTCTGTGAAGCATCATAGGGTATAACTAATTATTCTGTATGAACTCTAAGTATAGTCCACAATGAAAACTCTTTGCATGGTCATCTTAATCCACTATCAAATGTACAAGAAAAGGCATGCTCATTTTAATAAAACTCCCTGTACAAACAGCTGGATTGAATATCTACTGAAAATGAGCTATTTTGTAGTCTCTTCCAAAGCTCCATCTCTTTATAGACAAGGCCCTATAACTATATAAACAGATGATCTGAATTTAAACTATTTGCTATTTAAATATAATTGTCTTCATGCTAGGCAACTTTCAGATATATATCACATATGATTTCCATGATGGAATATAACGTTATATGGCAACTTGATATTGATAGTTTTTTGACAGCAAAATAGTGAGCCAAAAAATTGTCACTGAAATTATTTTTTTTTTTTCTGTCAGTCTGTGTCCATTTTAGCAGGTGCTGAGTCTTGACTCATGTCATAGTAGTAAGATAATAAATGAAATCATGGAGTTTCCACACCTCAAAGCATCAATATTTTATCACTATCAGTCTAAATTTTAGATTACTGTAGTGGAATAAGCCAATATGTATTTATCTTCTAGTATTTTAAAGCTTAAGTTGTTTCTCTTGTAATTTTGCAGTCTGAAATTTATAAAAACATCCTTCATTTTTAGGAAATATTTATATCAGATTAGTAGTCACAAGAAAGTATGGTTAGTTACATTATGTAGACTTCAAAAGCCTCTAGAATTGTGGTATTTCTTTGTAGAACTTACTTTATTTCTTAGCAATTTTTGACTTGAAGTAAAGTCAGAGACCTTTATTCTAGTCAGTCTGACTCAGTGAGACACACACTTTTAAATGTGATAGAGCTGCTAATTTCCAAACCCATGTCTGGATTCTGACAGATTTATGGATTAATGTTGGATCTGGAATGAGATAAATAAAATCTACTAAGCACATATATTTAATTTGAAAATTCGGAGACATTTCAGAAACAGCAAATTTAGACTAGTTACGCATGCTACAAAGATAAAAAAGTCATTATTTATATACTTTATAGATAGAAATTAAGAAGCTCATTCCACTATCAGACCTTCGGATTTTGAATGACCCCATATGTTATATGGTAGCTTAAAGTCAAATCATGGTTTTATTTTAGTTTCCCTTTTGCATTACTGAGTCCTTGCAGCACCATATCTGTTACCTGACAGTAACATATATTTTGTGAGTCCCTCTCTGTTTAACATAATGAACCAAAAATGTAAATAATACTTTGCATAAATTTATTATATTTCCTTAAGCTCTGTCCATCTGACACATACGGTTGTTCTTTGGGGGACTATAAATAATAAAGAAGGTTCAGTCCCCACCTGTGACTGTAATATTTTCAATGTTTCTACTATGCACACTATTTTGCTAAATAAGTTTTTGTGAATAAAGAGAAGGTATTTTCAATTTAATTCTCCATAAAGTAAAATGACTGAAATAAATATAAATGTGCTAACAACTACAACTGCAAACTTATGGTTTGCATGATAGAATAGCTACAAAATGAGGCTTCATGAAGTGAATGTCACAAATTTCCATCATTGTATTCAGTTTGATCCTAGAATCTTTGTCACTTTGCAGGGTTCTAACTAATAAGATTTGAAAACTGGTTGCAATGCATTCTATGTCCTCAGGTTGCAAGAACAGGGTGTGTTCAAGGCAAAAAAAGAAAAAAAAAAAGAATTCCATTTGTGGTGCCATAAGCTTGATATTGCCAGAAAAGATGAGATTTATTGTTTTTATATTAATGAGGTCCTTCATTCCTAAAAAGTACAGCTGCTCCTTGTACTGAAAAAAACCTGTGTCATAGTAATCCTTAAAAAGAGTCATTTTAAAAATGGAATGCTTCACCGCAAAGAAGTTCTGGTGTGAATCAACTGTGGTTTATATCATAACTGCTTGACATCAACAGTGTGATAAAAATACTTTTGTCACGCAAAGTGTCAGTTTCCATTTTACATATGCAACTTCTAATTTTGCTGCATGGATTTACATAACTACTTCAAAACTAGTTTATTTCCTGTGAGAATGGTCCAAATCTCAGATAACAATATATGGGATAATTTGAAGCAGAAGATACATGGCAGTAATAATATCAGGTTGTGCCACTAGCAAGGGGTGTTTTCTGTACTGCTGACTAACCTCCATGTCAGGTTAAAAGCATGTTCAGACTATTTGAGATATGGGTCAATTCACAGAAATTTTTTGAACTTTCTTCAAGGGTTTTGTATTTGAATTATTTTGTTCACTACCAAATGTAAAATACAAGCAGTTTTTTTCACTTCCATCAATGTTTCTCTTCTACTCATAGGATCAGTGATAAATTTGACAGTAAAAGAGAATGTTTCTTAGTTATATATCAAAAGTTAACAGATAACAAAAGCACTTGAGAAAAAGAAGTTTTATGTACAATATTAAGAAAAAGGATGAAACTAACCTTGCAATCCTTTGCAGACACATCCATATGATTAATATTGTAGTTTTCTGTTAGAAAATAGGAATTATATTTATCCTGGTTTCTCTCTCAGTCATACTTTGTGGTCTTTGAAAGGAAATATTACTTAGAAAGGTGTTTCAACTGTAATTCTGTTATGATTATCATGTCAATGGTATGGATGACATTTACAAGCTTGATTAGTAATAATATTAAAATAAAAATGATAAAAATAAAAAAGAGGAAGGAAAAGAAGGAAAGGCATTCAGAAGGAATTCAGAAGGAAGGAAGGAATTCGGAAGGAATTCGGAAGGAATTCGGAAGGAAGGAAGGAAGTAATTCGCAAGGAAGGAAGGAATTGGGAAGGAATTCAGAAGGAATTCGGAATTCAGAATTCGGAAGGAAGGAAGGAAGGAAGGAAGGAAGGAAGGAAGGAAGGAAGGTAGGAAATACGAGGGTAGGAATGAAAGGAACCACAGGGAATCTATCGGAATTTAATTGCAATTTCTTTCAAAATGCCATACATATTGAAAATAGGAAATAAATCTCTGTTTGATATATCAAGAACAGTCTACCCAGAGTTTATCACCACCTGTCAGATGAAGGAATAAAATATCTGCCCTATTTGAAATCCATCTCATTCTTAAGTGACACAATTTTATAGTTTATTGTCAACTTGAATTAAGAAATTTCCCAAATCTTGTGTTTTCATTATATAACTATAGGTTTATTTTTCTTTTAGAAACTGCTTTTCTCCTAATTTATTTTGTAAAAAAATTGACTTATCAAAATGAGAAATGTAGTATAGTCTGGATCCACTTTAGTCTTTTTTTTTTTTAAGTTTTTTTTTCACATCATAACTTCTGCCATTGAGACATCTGTTTTTTAACAGCCTGGTTCCATTGGAACATTTTGAAAAGCACAGATTAGAAAACAATCTAATTTTATCCAATGCATATTTGCTAGGTAGGAAATCTTACTGAAATTAAAATCAATTGATGTCTCAATCTCTTTTAAAAATATTCAGATCTACACCATTTTTTTAAATGGAAGAAATTTAATCTCTGCAATTCAACAGAGATGGAGACATTTTTTTAAGTATCCTGTATTAGTGAAGGGATTATAGCTACAAAATTCTGATGGCATATTTTTGATTGATAGAAAGATTTTCACGTAAAACCTTGTAATAAAATGTAGAAAATGAATCATACTTCTTTCCAGTGTTTACTTTTGGAAGGTTTTTGTTTTTTTTTTTGCTTTCAAAGGTGTATTTTTATAAGATATTAAGGTTCATAAATTAGGATGAGGAAAGCCACAGATTCTGATAAAATTAAAACTTTTCCTGCATAATCCCTCTAGTAATTTCTGTGGCTTCCTACAGGAATTAAACAATGGCATCATCTAACATTGGCATTCAAAACACTTTCAGATACATTTTATGGATCAAAGAGCATTTCTGTTGGTGAATCTTGCCTTCATAAATTTTCCTATTTCCATTAAACATGTTTTGTGAAACAATTAAAAATTGAATAAAACATTTTCTTCTTCTAACATTTTAAAGTTTCTAGTCAATTTATGGCTTACAGGACAAACTCTGTATCCATCAGTTTGTACACTCTGCAGTGTTTTTGAAACAGCTGCTGGCTCAGTTTATAGCAACATGATGAAAGAAGTATATTTTGATATGTGTTGTTCTTTCAAGCAACAAATAAACCTTAAAAATACAGAATATATGGGGAAAGGAAAGACTCTTCAGCACATTTATTTTCTTTGCAAAGAACTTAATAGGCAGCTTAATTTAGAAAACAGTTATCTGGGTTAGAAAGACTAGTAAGTGATGTGCCTCCAGGGGAGAGGGGTAAGGGGGAGAGAGAGGAGAAGGAGGGAGAATTACATGCTGGTTAAGAATATGCAGTGAATCTCTGTCTCTGCTTTTACACACACTATTTAATATCAATGAGACAAGGAAGATAAATCTGCCAGGGTAGTCACTTGATAGTTTACGAGTCAGTTGACATGTTGAAACTTACTACAGAGCATGAGAAAAATTGGTGGGAAGAATACATGTCCTTTATTGGAAAATTTAAATTTAGGGCTGTTTATGCATAGTAAAGTGCTTATAATTGCTAACTTCTGTGCAGAACGTTAAACAACATTAAAAAAAAAAAAAGAAAATATAATCCAAGGCAACTGTAGTGATAACAAAATTTTGCCTTTCTGCACTGTTTTTGTCATCTGTTTCTAGCTGGCATTCTATATGAACACATATTTTTACATATATTTTGTTTATGTGTGAGCCTTGGCATTTTAGCCCTCTCCTGCAGAGGCCCGTTAGTACCATATGTTTCTGTTTTTCTTCATTGTGTGATGTGATCTCTTCTGACTGTTACATGCACGTGAAAGGACAGTGGGCTTTTGGGGGAGAAGAAACCATGCTTTAAGAGAGCACGTCAGTTGCTCTTCAGTCGTTTGGAGCTGATTGCATCTGACAAGAGTTGCAGCTACTCATCGTAATGGATGTCTGTGCTTTAGCAGAGAAGAGGTGAAAAGGATGTAATTCCCAGTGGAAGAAGGCAACATGAACTATTATTTAATTATGGGCTAATATAAAAATCCCTTGTAATCCCTTGTTGATTTCCAGACTTGTCTCTTCCTTTCTCTACAAGGCAACAATCAGGGCTTCTAATGCAGCATAGCTATGTCACTTAGGAAAACAGCTCCTAAAAGATATAGTATATTCATTCCTTTCTGGTTTTATGCACAGAAGTCAGTATTTATATGCCAGCAATTCTTGAAATCTAGAAATCACATTTTTGTCCTGCTTAAAAGATTGCTTTTCTTAATGCACACCTAGAAATAACAATTCCACATTAGACAGCAACTTTGTCTGAGATCTGGAGGTTGCTTGCTTTATTCATCCGGAAGGCTTGATTAATTCTCTGACTGAATCCCTGCACCTTGTTTTGATTCAGTTAAAAACACCTGCCCTAGTTCTCTGTGAAATAGTTTTTTCTTATCTAGAGAAAAAAAAAAGGCTCATATTTGTTATGGTTTGCTCTGGAAAAACAAAAAAAAGGCTTGTGATCATTTGCTTTGTCTTCATTACAAGGTTCACAGGTGTCTAGGTAGTAAAAGACAGCAATGTCAAACCTTGTCTTCAGACAATGCAAATACAATTAACATTTTGTATTCAGAATTAAATGGGAACTACAATTAAGATTTCAGAGAAGAAAGAGAATTTAAAAAAAAAAAAAATCAAATCAAAACAAAACAAAAAGAAACCAAACCAAACCAACCAAACCAAACAAAACAAAAACAAACAAACAAACAAAACAAAACAAAAACCTAACAAACAAACAAAAAAAACTTCCCGAAAACCTCAGTGAAACCCCAACATTCCCTCAGTCCTAACCAGATACTGCCCTTGCTAAATATAGTGTAGCGAACTTTGGATCCCCAATAGACCAAACATTTTCAGTCAAAGATAGACATTCCTGTGCATTGCTGGGTTTAGGCCTTTTTATTGATATGCTTTATTTTGCCTTTAACTAGTGAAAAGAAAACTGGAGGTATTCCACTAACCCTAGGATTGGTATATGAGTATTAAAATGATGCTGAAATAGCATAACTCTAAGATATATCCTACACATAAGATTTTATTAGTCTTACCATAAGATATCAGAAATAAAGAAATAAATCTCTTATGGAAGACAAAAGAACACAAGCACTAGAAATAAAATTTCACACTTTCTATATATATGATCCTTTTTTTCATGAGCCACTGCACAGGAAAATGTGCAGGTTGGAGTTCATTAACTGTCTCAGTACAAGTGGCTAGGTTCCCACCCTGAGTATAATCTATGAAAACAGCAATGCCATACCATAGATAATTATTGTTTGCCAAATTTTTCAGATACAGTACTTAATTCATGCAACATTCATCAAAAGCTTATGGACTCAATGCTGAGTTATTTTAAACAGAAGTTGCATTTTATTTAAATTAAATCTCTGGGGATTTTAAAAAATAGCTTTATTAACCCCCTTTAAGCTGACAAGAGGAACTTCACCACTGTGTATGTGCCATGTAAAAGATCTCTAAAACTCAAATGAAATCAATTATCAGGGCTCTCTTCCTGGAGTTAGAATGCATCAGATCTTCCAGCTGTGCATTTTATCATACATTTTTTTAACATCAACACATTATATAGGCTGTGATATGTGGTTGTTTTACCTTTGCAAATCAAATGTACAGAAACAGTTATATGAACTAATCACGTGAATGCTTTGTTTTGTAACCATCATTTATTCACTTAAAGATCCATCTTTTCTACTCTGTTTTGAAATTTTCAGAAGTAGAAAATTTCTCTCCATTTTTGCCTGTTTCTTTTTAAACCTCAGGAATTGTTGGGGTAGTCTGATGTCTTGCTGCATGCATTCTGAAGGGTGACACAAAGAGTTATTCATACACATACTGTCAATTGATACCAAATATTGGGCATAAATGATTGGGTGCTGTACAGTGATCTCCCAAATCCTTCTGCATTTGAAAATATTCCCTGAGAAGATTCAAACCTGGGACTAATTTTATCAATAGACACAATTTTTACTCTGAAATTAAAGTTGAATGTATAGGTGAATAACATCCTGAGTGGCCCGTTTCAGAGAGAGCAAAAGACAGGCCGTTTGTATTAGAAAATCTGACTAAGAAGAAATATTCCCTACATATTTGAGTACTAGGCTGAAGTTGTTTAAGAACTGAACCAAAGGTCACAGAAAATTGAGAAGAGCTCAGACTTTGTCTGATGCTTGTCTTGTCTCACAAGAAAAATAAAAGGATTATTTGCTTAACTGCCAAAAGGCAAGGAAATTAGAGGAACAAAAAGAGGCAAGGCTGAACTTTGCACAGAAGTAAAAAAGAAAAAAAAGGGGGGGGGGAGGGGGGCTCGGAACGGGGTGGGAGGGCGTGTGTGAAAATAACGCATTTGAGAAAAAAGCAAGATGTAATTAGGATATACTTCCAGGTTCTTTATTTCAACATATATTTCTGTAATTCTGCTTTTAGGCAACATCTACATTTAGAGAAGGAGTGAACAAAGGAACAAGGAAAATGTTATTTTTTGAACATCAATGATAGCAATTTATCCCACCTCAATCAACACGAACAATAACAATGGCTAACTTGGCTTTTAGGCACTGAACATGGCTTGGAAATTTGGCCAAAACTGGGCAAAGAAAAGGATAAAATGATTGAAAAGTAATTGCAGGTTCTTTGTCATCCATGGCATAGGGAAACAGCACACCTCATTGTCTGGGCGAGAGCACCAGAGTGACAGGCCTGAAGTCACCTCTCAAGGGACTAGATGTTTCTCAGCTGGCTTTTGGGGAAAACAGAAGGAAGAAGTGTAAGTATATCAACATCCAATTTGTCATGGTGGGAGTACTACAAGGCCAATGTTCCTGCAGGTCGGTTCTGGAGGGTGGGATGTGAAAAGCATTCCCTACAGGTATATCCATCAGTTGATATTGCTCATGTTTCCTTAGCTGTTAACTGCCTAGCAGATAATTTAAAGATTCCTATGGCTGCTTTAGCCCTGGGCTACATGCATGGCATATTAGAATACATTGCCCAGGCTCATGTGAGTGCATTAACTTTGTCAAAGGAATTTCACCCCTTTTTCCATGACAGCATATCCTCAATGTCCTCTGCAGCAAGCACTGTACAGTGCTGCTTACATGGAGGAAGCATAAGGATGGACAGTATTTTGCACTTCTTCCTACCATTTTGGACAGATGGCAAGTGTTTATGCCTTTCCATGTGGCTGCACACTGGACAAGATGATCAAGACAGATGATTTACCATGGAGCTCGTTGGAGATGAGATTCAGTCTAAAGTGGCTTAATTTCACTGGAATGCCCATAAATAGGGGCTCTTCTTTGTGGCTGACATCATACCTTTGAAACCACTTTGATCCATCCACTGTATGAATATATAGTTGCATACATAGACACAGTTGCATACATAGACTATGTTGTTGAGGGACTATGAAAGCTTCAGAGCTGTTTACATATATTTAGATTTAGAATTGTGTGTATATTACTGGGTTTTTTTCCTTTTTCCTTCTCTGTCAGTTGACCAAATATATCAAATGTATAATGTATTAGGAATCAGGGCTTGCCCCTGTCAAGGAACAGGAGAGAAGGAGCACTGAGGACAGAGATGGGAGGGAAAAGGATCCTCTCAGCCTTGGAGAGAAAACATGACATAAACCAACTTTTACCTATGAAAGCTGGACAGCCTGGTATAATCTCTGAAGACTTTAGTAGAAAGCATGCAATTGAAGGCTGAGGGTTCAAGCACAAATCCAGAAGAAAACCTTTGAGATTTACCAACTGTTCTTCTTAATCATGAAGCAGGGGGTCCTTTCCTCATTTGTGGGTCCACTTACACTGCAAACAAATCTGAAACCATTACAATGCATGGAGGTTGATCAACAGTGTGGAAAAACCTCATTTACTCACTGGCCAGACAGTTTTAAAACCTTCCGATTTTTCTAAGTCTAGGTTATTAACTGTCTGACTGTAATCACATCTTCACCATAGGGAGCTTCAAAAGCTTTTCATTTGCATTGAATCAGTTGTCTTCCTCCCTGTCTTTTTCCCCCTGGAAATAAGCTTAAATAATTCAACAAACTGCACACATGGCTAGTGATTATTGAACCATTCTGAAACACTCCAGGCAAATGGACCATTACGTAGCAGTCATTGCAGTCATTGGGAGAAAAATGTGCACATACATATATATGTATAACCCTTGTTATACATATGTGTGTGTGTGTGTGTGTGTGTGTGTGCGCGCGTGTGTGTGACAGGGTATGTAGACAGTGATATTTATAAATATTTCCGTCTCTCAGTGACTTTGTGACTGTCCCCTAAAAAAGAAACAGTATAAAAAGGCTAAATCAGGGATGACCCATGACAACTTATGGTGAGTAAAGACTGGGCATTGTGAAGGGAGCAAACAATTCTTTCTTTTAACACTATGTATTTTCACCCTGAAAGAGAATAGCATTTTTCTTTCATACTACCTGTTTGTGTGCAGGTGTCATGGGATTCTGTCAAGTTACCAATGTCACAAGTGGGCAAATAATAGAATTTAGAACAAATTGATGAGTGTAATTGATATTTTTTTAAATTAGTATTTTTTTTAAATGAATAGCATTTAAATTATCAAATAGAACATTTTAAGGCAAGCAAAAAAGTAGAAGTAGTAAGGAATATCTCAGTTCAAAAATAAAAAAGACAACTCCTCACTACATAATATGTTATGGCTGTACCCAATATTTCTAAACTGAGTGCCTCACTCAACCTTTTGGCTTTCATCATTATCTGCTCTGTAATGGAAAATCTGTGTAAGTATCATCTATCTAACTATTGTTACCAGAAGAGATGAAAACAAACAAACAAACAAACATAATTCAGAAAATTACAAAAATTAATTTCTGTGATACTATCAAAATTTACAGCAGGTAACACCAAAACAGGAAGGTAGAACTCATAAGGCATCTGATAACATTAGCTTTACATGTGAGCCTTTCTGTTTGAGCAAAGAGAAACCAATATACAGTGACACAAAACTATTCCTGTGTACTAAGGACAATCACTACACTTGTTCCTTACTTGCACATTGTTCTGACATCTGTTACATGGACACATATACAGTGAAAATGGATAACAAATAATGGTCAGAAACCCACTGTATGAGGTTAAATCTGATTAGTAGTCCTCTATGTCATGTTGAATAGAAGAGAAATGCTACATGCATAAATACTGTAATCCAGGCAAAACTTCTCAGCGCAAATTCTCTGTAATGTAGGTACACACACACTCATACACACACACATATGTATACAGATAGATAGACAGAGAGATAGAGATAGAGAGAGAGATGAGATAGAGATAGAGAAAGATAGAGAGAGAGATAGAGAGAGAGATAGAGAGAGAGAGAGAGATACCTCTACCTCTAGTTAATACTAGTATCAAATAATTCAGTTAAGGTTTTTTCCTATTCTGAAGATTCAGAGACCTCAGAAACAGGCAATGGAATCCTCTGCTGAATAAACAACTTTTTCCTTCTCACTCATTTGGAAAAACAGGAGAGAGAGATTCAAGTGTGAAATCCATGATCCAAGAACACTGCCCTCCAATCACTGGTTTTCTAAATATATATGCATTATTTGTTGTGATACTGGAATTTGGAAAGAAAAGTAAGACTGTGAACCCATATAGCTCTTTGCAGGTAAGTGTCTGTTTTGTGTTTTGAATTTTTTATAAAATTTAGCTATGTTTATGAACATTACCAAAACATAACTGAAATCATAGGAAACAGTTTTTGTCATGTCCACTCTAACTTTGAAATGTATGGTACTCCTGGGCATGTTAAATTAATTGTTTGTCTTTTTCTGTTGAACAATGCTGCTTGCTGACCACTAGAAATAAATCCTGCAATAAGTGGTCCTTCAAGCACCACTTCTGTTTGATTGATATGTGTCATATATCCAAGATGCTCTTATCTGAGTGTCTTCTTCAAGGGTGAGATTCTTTCATAAAAGTGGTTGCTTTGCAAATCAGTTCAATGCAATGTGCATTTAAAGGGCTTTTAAAGTGCACTTTACCAACCTACTGAAGATTACCCTAAAATAACTATCAATAGCCTGGGCCTTGCAATGGCTCTGGCAAAAAAAGAAGATAATTCAGATGAGAAAAAGAGGCATGGCAGGATAATGTGTTGCTGTGATAAATAAGAATCACCCTGATTTTGGTGTTAAGACTGTATTTCATCACCACCAATTTGTTGATTGGCCTTTCAGAGCTACCACCATCATGTGAAGCAATGGTGAGATATAAATCTTTGATATTTATACAGTCACTTTGTTAAAAATCTTAAGAACTATTGCTATTCTACAGCTGTTTCTGTATTTGAAATAAGCAGGTTCAAAGTTGAATGAAAGAATCATCACAATTTGCGGAAGTATCCCTGCTGAATTGGAGAATGGTGTAAAGAAAAGTAATCATAGATTTATGCTCAGATTGTTGGCATATCTGTAGAAGAGGAAGTTAGAATAAGGCAACAGAATTTACAGCCACACCAAAAATCAAAATATGGATCCCAGGAATGCCATTTCCTGCAATTAAACTTCACCATTTACTGTGCTGATATTCTTCTTGTTTCCCTGAGAACTGGGAAACCTAAATGAAATCAAGAAAGATGATTTTCCCATTGTAACTTTCATCTGAGGCTCCTTCATATTTTTGTGCAGTGTTACTTTTCCCTCCTGTTATGACCTATCTTTGAGTCAGGGTGCCTGAAGTTCCTGTTATTATATCCCTTGGAGTGAATTAGGCTGACAGCACTCAATGACTAATGTATGTGTATGAGACAGATTTATTTTAAAACTGTTTAATTGCAGCTGAAAGGAGTTATGCAGCCATTTTGGTTCTTTTCTGCAAAGGTATAAAATCTCATGTAGAAAATATGTAAGGAAGTGAAAGAAAATGAAAGAAAGGATAAGAGTAGATAGATAGAAAAATATCACCACCCATGGATTCTGTGACTTGATTGTTGCAATTTCAATGTCCGTGATCACAATGGTCACAGTCTTGATCTTTAATGCAGGGCGGCCATGAAACAAAGACTTTATTGGGTTATACACATTCAAGTTAGCA
>JAWWEW010000088.1:3405163-3422453 GCA_035583185.1 Anabacerthia variegaticeps | reverse complement strand
AAAAGAAAAGAAAAGAAAAGAAAAGAAAAGAAAAGAAAAGAAAAGAAAAGAAAAGAAAAGAAAAGAAAAGAAAAGGTATCCCAAATAGTTTTACAGAATAATGAGGTTCACATGAACCACCTGAACTTCTGTGTGAACTCAAATTGCAACAAATATTCATCTTCATCTGTTCTGAGTTACTGGTTAATTTATGCATTATGTGTGATGTTACAAATTACAATACCTTGAGCACTGTTAGCTGAGATTTTCCAATGTTAATCAGTAATAAAAATTGTTAATCCCAATTCATTTTGTCATGGAGTTCATATTATGCAGGCCCACATATTTTGCTGTAGTTAGCAGTTTGTTAAAACAGAAGAAAAAAACATGTCACTGTGCTCTAATCTGAGATGCAGTGTGATTTCATGAGGCAACATCAAGCCATTCACAAATACACTTTTCTGAATTGTACTCTTACTGTTACAGAGCTTCAAACTCTAATGATCAGTCAACTTTCAAAATTCAGACATTTATCCAAGCTGCAAGTGTTCTACCACTGGAAACAAACACTGATCTCAGAATCCTCAGGATCCTCAGAATCTGGTTTCTTCACCTCCGCAAATTCAAGGCAAACCTTCTGAAAGCTATAAGGTTTGCAGAAGTTCTAATTTCCAAGACTCTTAAAGAAAAATATTGCTCATTTTCCAGATGTAAGATTTGAGAGGCAACTTCTCAAATGCTTAGGCTCCCTATATCTTTCTCTGATCATTCAGACTCATTTTTTTTTTTTTTTTTATGCCATTTGCTTTACACCATTTTAGGAAAGAAGGGTTTAATCAGATTATATGTAAAGGCCCAGTTGATTAATTACTCTGTTATTGAGGCAGGATTGTATGGGGTTTTAATGCTAAAAATCAGCTTCCCTAGTCCTTCCTCCTGCCTTCTTCTGTCAAATTATTCTTCATTATTTGTCCATTCATTTTCCAGATTACTCAATTAAGGAGCCCAGTTATCAAACAGTGCTTTTCATTTTTGCCAATTAAAGAATAAAGAGTTAACAAAAGACAGTAATTTTCTGTCCTCCTATGTTATGGTATAAAAAGAGACAGCTCTTGCAATTCCCACTTAGAAACAATTCCATAGAGAACAGAAATTTAAATATCGAGATTTGGATGGTCCTTAGCAGTCTTAGAAAAATGTGTGTGCACATGTGTGTGTGAGGAAGGGTGAGAATGGTGTATTTCTTTTATTTTGCCCAACAATACTTCATTGGCAAACATGATGGGGTGCAGAGTTGTAGCATCTCATCCAGAAACATGAGGATTTTGTTGTCACACACACACAAAAAAAAAGTCACTAACCTTGCATAACAGGAAGGATAATTTACTAAACGTCCTCTCTTAAAATACTTGGAAATGTGTTTTGTTGTCATTTTATTTCCTTGTTATTGGGTAACTTCTTCAGACATCTGTTAAAAGACTGTTGTTATTATTTGAAGTATTTCCTGGAAAATATTTAAATGACAAAATTTCAACAATTATGAAAAATTGTTGACTTTTTTTTTTATGTTTCTAACACAGAAAATATTGTGTAATATTGTAAGTTAAAGAATCTACTTTACTATGATACATATAGAAATCAATGTGTTTGCCTTCAGTTAGTTGCCTATTTGTCTGCTTAACAGTTTTCCAGTCTTGCACTTCTTGATATGTAGAATAATAGTAACAGTAAAGAAAACCAGCCTGTTTATACATGCTAAAGAAAAATTTAGCTGGAAATGATTGTCATAGAAAATATTAAGTTCCTTTTACTGCCTTTCTGCTTCTTGATTTTGAACAAAAAAGCTAGTAAATTTAATGTTCTTTTGGTAGAGATGAGATTTCAATACTACAAGCCTAGGGCACCTGCCCAATTTGTGAAAGTGCTGAGCATCTGAAAGTCCTGTTCCCCTCAGATGTTTCTTTTCTGATGTCACCTGAGACTTCCATTTGCATTTTGCGTACTGCAAGAGTAACCAAAATGTACTAGTTATCAAAATCAAATCAGAACAAGCCAAGTCACAAAAAATATCAGGTAATCACAGCTAACTGTATTATTCTAACTTTGTAACATTTCCCTTTTAGTTTCACAATAACATTCTTTCTATAAACAGGGATATTTCAGCCAGAAACAGTAGCACTTCCTAATATTCCTTAAAGCAAAATGTTTTAAGATGATTCTGCATTTAGACTCCTATCTCCAACTTTTTGCCAAAAATTTTGATAATGTTCACTAATTTGCTTTACACTGTCTTTTTAAAAGTACTTATTTTTCACTATTTTTGTAGAACTTTCTAAATTAAGAAAATATTCAGGAAACGTGACTAAATTTACTTTTAAAAATTTTTGATGAAAATTATATTGAAATCCTGCTTTTCTAAATTGTTGTTGTTGGTTGATTAGGGTAGGGGGTTTGGCTGGTGGTTTTGGACAAGATCTGCACATTATGAGACTATATATTGGTAGACGTTTTCATCCCTTATACCTCCTGCCCTTTGCTGTCTGAATTGTTGTGTTGACATCATAGAAACAGTAGTCTGAAGTAGCCAAAACCGTGCAAAATGTAAGTATCAAGGAAACAGAGTAGAGAGCCAAAGGCATCGGGAGGGAGTGAGGGGAGATCAGATTTCCACAAAAGAACTGCCTAAGAAAGAGGAGATATGAATGGATGTACTCATGAGACCCCTAAAGAGCATCATTTCACAAAGAAATAGATTATCAAATTTAAGACAACAGGTCCTGAGGGAGCAAAAGCAAATGCAGTAAAATGCCTGAGGATGGACATTCCAGAAAAATCCAGAAAGCAAGTTAATGAGTGAGTTGTCCTTCCTGGTTACATCAGATGAATAGGTGCTGTGACCAGGGCAGGAAAGCAAAGAAGAAGTTTATGACAGGTAATGGTAAATAAAAAAGAAATTAAGGGGAAATAAGGGAAGAGATCTCTGAACACTTAGGGCTCAATGTACTGTTCTTCTGGAGGCACACAAAAGGAAGACACATATATATGTAAGGATCTTGACTGAAGATAAAGAACTGCTGGTGTTGGAGTTAGTATCTTCAGGAAAAATCCAAACAGAAAAGTCGATCTTAAATATAAATTCTGTAATGAGTTATAATGTCTGTGATGGACATGAATCTGGGTAATCAGCAGGGACTTCTCATTAGCTTAGCACATTCCATAGCCATAGGGCCTCACAGGGAAAAATAACACCACCTTAATCATTTATGGCCTTTAAATAAACAGAAAAAAATTCTATTATCTGCTTCTAATACTTCCCCACTCCACACAATCTTCAAATAATGAGAATTGTAGGTAACAACACTGAAAAATTGTCAGTGTGCCTTTACAATGTGAGGGAGACAAAATACTACAGGTTAGATATAAATGGAACTGGGAAAGATTGGAAAATGCTTTTCCCCCTTCTTCTGTGCAGTAAAAATCATCAATGACCCCATGAAAATTGATGATGCTCTGAGGAGCAGCTCAGATGCATAAGGCCACTAGGTGTGACTGAACCAGGTGTCCTCAGAAGCTACTACAGAACAGCAGAAAGGAAATTTGCAGACTCTTTCACTCCATCCTACAGATTCTTGGGCTTCATCTCTCCCATGACTTCTACCAACAAAAGGAATTTAGTCCATTCTGAAATTAAGTGATACTAGGAAAACAAATGAAAGCCAATGAGAAATCCTCTTTTACTTCTTAAACAGCAAACAAATTGAAGAAGTTTTATAACAGAATCAGGTACTTCTCTACATTTGAGGTTACATATAGCTGAGTTAGTTTTCAATAAATGTGCATCTCACTCATTCATCGTCACAGAAAATAGTAGAATTTCTATCATTTAACAACAGTGAAAACTCCAAAGAGAACTTCACTCTGTTGACATTTGAGATCATTTGGTATGGTATAGGTGCATGCCATGATATATATTCATAGAGCACAATGGCTGAAAAATCAGTGATTTAGAACTAGTTTCTTTGACAGTCCCCTGGGGGCCTGATTTTTTCACTTGGCTTTTATTTCAGTCCTGCACCTGTTTAGCTTTTAAGTTCTTTTACCTCTCAGCTACAATCTCTATATCTTTTCAATGCATCCTTTTCCTGCTCCATTCACTGGCTGTAATATGGCAGCAAACAAGAACTGGGCAAAATGTGTGCTAGCTGGAAAACACTGTGATACATATGTCACACAAAAAGTGTTTTCAATCTTGATTACTTTTAATTTGAAGACACGATGTTAGCAGCTAAATAGTGTGAACATAGCACAATGTCCCTCTCTCTTAAAAGAAATAAGTATACAATTGATTCTTTTAGATCACTTTTCAGAGTGAATGGTGGTCATTTGAAACTGTTATTTTCAAAATATTTACTTGTTATTTCTGCCACTACTATTTCACAACGCTGAAATTAATATTCATGCAAACACTTTTCTTCCCAAGCTAATTTTCATTTTTGTATATGACTAAATGAACAGGGGCAATTGAAATGGAAAAAAAAAATCAAAGAATTGGTAAAGATGTTATTAAAAATAACAGCCTTTTGTACTACCAAGGAGTTGTGCAGATTGGCAAGACTGTTTTAGAGAGGTAGAAGTTTGCATAAATGAAAAAAGGAGGTCTCTAGAAAAACAGAGAAAGATCTTCCAACTCATTGTTTAGAGGAAGAGCTTTGTTTGCTTGTTTTCTGAAGAGGATTGATGGGATTTGAGAGAAGGAAGAAGGGAAAAAGATGGTGCTGAAGTTAACTTGGAAATTGGAAGGACAGTCAAGGTAACTGAAAAAAGAAGAGGGAATTTAGTAAAAAATATTAGGAGTTCATTGGAAGTTATATATTGCAAATTTCAGTCACTAATTATACATATAAGTAACACATTTGGTGCTAAATTCTCCAACTACTTAATATTTTTTCCTCTGCTCAGAAACACTTTTTGCTCCACATGAATTTGTATTTCAATGAAGATACAGAATATTTAAAACTCATTAATAATCTCTGAAAAACTATTTAAATGCCAGCATTATTAAGCTTTTTCTTAACATGAGGATGAATTACATGTCTGACACAAGAGACAAATCAGATAAGCTCCTAACAGCTTCAATACTGTCAAACTATTTTGTGAGTGCAAAATTACTGAATTGACTCTACACAATTTTTTCAATAATACAAGTGTAGATTTAACAGGCAACTTTATTAGTCACAGAGAACCTTTTTGACTGCATCAAAAACAAATGTCTTCCTTTTGACAATCACAGTAGTTTTTTTCTCAATACTCCATTACTGCATGAAGATCTGTGCTTTGTTACTCACTTTCCACTGAAAAAGTTGATACTCTACCTATTCAGATCTATATCATTACAAATTCAGTAACAGCAGATGAAACAAAAACCATTGTATAATGATGATGTTATCAAATCAAAATGCTTTTCTTTCAGAAATTTCAAAGTTTGTTAACTCAGTAAAGAAACTTGGAAAGTCATCCTAATAATTTGTGTGGGTTTTGTTTGTTTGTTTGTTTGTTTGTTTGTTTGTTTTTCAAATACATTTTCTTATTCATATAGAGGCAAAAACTCAAATCACTAACCAAGGGAAAGACAAGGAATACAGTCTTTCATAGGTTGCTTCATTTTAAACCCTATGTATATCGATGATTCTGAAAGTATCTCAACTGTAAAAGGAAGATATTGCATACGTAAATAGTGCAGGCTTGTTACATTTTGTGATCCTTATTTCTGAAACACTGTCAACAGATTATGAGTGCTAACAATGCAATTAAAATTTTACATGTTCTTATGCAAGTACACAACATGCAAATAATTGGATAAGAATGTATATGAGCCCTAGTTAGTCAGTAGATTGCTAAGGACGCTGCTAAACAATAGTATGCATTACAGCTTTTAAAATCTAGTGGTTTAGTGAAGCTTTCCTCCTTTTTCAGTAATTCTGCTTGTCCTCTCTATGTTACTTCTCTCTTCTATTTCTCTATCCCAGAAGCCTTGATTTCTCCTCAGAGCATATCTCTTCCTTTGCTTGAAAGACCAGTTTCATGTTTTTACTTTCCTTGCAACATTTGCTCCAGTCATCTAAGTATTTTTTCCTCCTTCATGTCCTGTGGACTTCTGAGGCATCTCTGGAAGTAACCCTTCTTGTCACTATCCTGTCTTTGCATAGACTTGAGGGCAGTAACAGTGAGGTATTTCTTGAACCTTAGAAAGAAATTACTAAATTACATTACTAAAAAACTAGAGTACATTTCAAAAGAAAATGGAAGAAGGAAAATAATGTCCTTATGCTTCAGAAGGTTATAAGGTCATAATTAACAGTACTGGGAAGAGAAAATTAATTTAATACCTGGCACCAGACATCAAAATATCTCCAGCTTGACATTCCTGATGGTGACTTTGAAAATAATAGTGTATGTTGAAAAAGCCTTTTTGAAATTATAAAATCTGAACTCAAACACAGAGGCAGATTAAAGAAATTACCTATCCTAACCTTAAAATTAGAACCCCTTACTTTCCTCAAAATTACTTGGTGGAATTTAACACAGATTTTCCTAGACACACAGAGAAATGGAGAAATGGATGAATATGCATCTGACTAAGGCCCTGAAAAATGTCCCATGAACTAGGAAAAATTACTGTATCAGTGGCTGTTAGAGAAAGTGGCTCATCATGCAGATGAGTAATTTCTGTTTTAAAATTCTATGGTCATCTCTGATTAGAAAAGTAGATTGGAGAATGAGTGTCCAAAATTCTTTGGAGGCCTAACTGTAAAGATATGGGTTCATATTGCAACTTGCAATCAGTTTGTACTGCAGGGCATGGAACTCCACAAATTTCAATATTCCAGTTGGCTAAAATTTTTTCTGACTTTAAGTCAAAATGATTATAACAAAGACTTTATGTTGTCTTATTCAGATGTGGCCTGTAAATCCACTTCTGGAAAAAAATAGGGACATTTGACTTCTTGATTCAACTGGTAACACAGAGAAAAAGAAGGAGTTAATGAAACAAATTACTGGAAAATATTTATTTTCCAATCTGTCTGTATGACATCTTGCAGGGGCTTTAGCCTCTCACACAGACATTTGAAACCAAGCACAAAAGAATTCCAATCCCATCATTGAGAGGATGGATTTGATTCCAAGAAATTCAAATTTCTTCAATTGTGTAATCTGCATTACTTAATAGAGCAGGGAGCCAATAAAGAGCAGTCCCCTATCCATTTTAATTAGGCTAACTACAGGTGAGGGAGTCATATAGGAAAGGGAGGAGCATTCAGTAGAGAAACACTTTTATGTCAAATCTCCTCCACTGTGACAGAGCTAAAGATATCCAGTGTTTGACTTTTAACCTTTTAATGCTAGAAAGTAACTGAATCATGCGTTCTATATTACCCTGACTTTGAAATTCAAAGCCAGAGGCATTCTGCCTGATGCAAACTGGAGAGTGGAGGGGAAGGCAAAAAGGCATCTGGTGTATTCATTCGTTCAAATCACTGACAATTCTGTGTTATGTATAACTCTTAATTTCAGCTTCCTTATATACTTACACATTCAAAAAGCTCATATAGCTCCTTTTTAAATTGACTAGAAATGAAAAAAAAACCAAAAAAAACAACCAACCAAACAACAAACAACTTATTTTATGCTCTAAACTGCATTCTAAAGCCAAGTTAGAAAGCACAGCCAAAGCTGTAATTTCCAAAGCTGAAAAAGATACAGAGCTGAGACAAGCAACATTTCCTTTTCAAAGGTATCAATCAAAGTATGCATTACATACTGGTATCATAACTCCAGTGATCATTCTTTCTGTTGTAGAACTCTGAATATAAGTCCTTCCACTTTGTTGATGTATTGATAGGCAGAGATGCTTAGAATGTGTGGAGACAGACTGACAGGAAGTTAATAAAAAATTTGGAAAAAGGGAGACACAACTAGCCATAAACGTTCATTATTAAAAATATGATGAATAAAATAATCAACCAAAAAAAAAACAAAACTCACAAAACAAAAACAGAAAAGAGAGAGAGGGGAGACAACTGATACTATGTCTGAGTTAGTAAATCAACAGTCACCTTTGAACTATTTGATAAACTCTGTTTTCCTCTTTTTATTATCATACTTGACAGTCTTAGAATTTTTAATCTACTTATTCTGAGGAAGGAAAGCATTGTTTACAGGTGAAGCAAGCACTCTTTCACTTCAGTTTAATTTTAGCCCCAGAGCACTAAAAAAAATATTGTTTTCATAGAATTTTATGTTTTCCCTTTTTATAACTTCCAGTTTTAAAGACAGAATATCACATTACATTCTAAAATGTCCTCTTAAACAGTGAAGGCCACATAAATTCTTACAAGCTCAGGAGTTTTTTTCACCGTTAACACACATGTAGGTAGGCAGTGTACACTCAAAAGGCAACATACATGATGGCATTGACAGTGCCTGGGAGAGAAAGTCAGGCTGAACACATTGCTATCCTTTTGTCCTTCTCCTGTGACAAATACTTCTTGTGAAGATGTGTACAAGATACAATGTTTCCCTTCCTTTTCTTCCTGTCAGTTACAACTCTATACCTCAGAATTCTATACAGAGTAATTTCAGATTTTAAAGTGTCAACTCCTGCTTCCATTTAGAGAATAGGAAAATTTCTGTTAATCACATGGAAAGTACAATTGAAAATCTAATGAGTCCACACAAATCCTTACTACTGTGTTCACAGTCACATATCCTTCACTCTTCTGCTCCTTTCCTTGACTCAGAGCTTCTTAAATGAGAGGTTATCAGTAAAGCACTCAGATCATTAGCTAGCCTTCAAGCTAGTCCTCATTTTATATTACATGAAGATTTTAAGATCACTAGCAAGGTTAGGTAACCCAAGTCACATGGAGTAATCGAGGCTACCATCTCTACAAATTTTTGAGAAAAGAAACAGCATATAAGAGTGGTTCATTTTACCTTTTAATAACAATTTTGTCCACACCAAAAACAGCTTTATGCATAATTTCATAATTTTTTTCCTTACCTGATACAAGAATCCATTCCTATATGAAAACATCCTTTCTTATATGCAATGGTATTCTTGAACAATTAAAATTCATAAAATCTGCTTTACCATAGAATGTCCAAAAGAACATCACCACTACATGTTCTGAGAGAGAACAGAGCAACATTTCATGTTATAAAAATTACACCAAGGCCTATGCTGATGTATTTTCCTCAGCTATTAAGAATCAGTATATGTCAGCAGGCAGTACTTTCTAATATGCAAGGCACAGTAGAAAGTTTAAGAACAAATATACGATTCAGTTTCAGTTCAACTCTACTAAAAAAAAAAAAATACAGCTTAAAAAAAAAAAGGCTTTTATGACTGTTTCTCTTTTGAATCTCACTAAGTAGGCCTAGGATTCAAAACAGGAATAAAGATTTTTAATCCCCAAGGAAGACATCCAGATGTACATCAACAGCATTCAACCTTCAGAGGGCAGCTGGTAAACTGGATTATATTGTTTTTGAAAAGCACTATGACAAAGTTGTTTATTCAGCAAAACAAACGTTCTCAGTGTCCATTAACAAGGCTGGCTTTGTGCAGCACAGACTTCTGCAGTACTGACTCCTGTTTGGAACCATTTCACACTAATTAGAAATAAGAGAAAAGGCTGTGTTCATAAACAGCCCTGCTCAAGACCTCTTTCAAATCACTGTTTCTGAAAATTAACTCAGTTGTAACCCTCTATGAATAACAGAGTTGCACAAACATGACACGGGAAAATATATTGTTAATAATTGTCAGCTTGCTGTGCAAAATGCCAATACAAATTGTAGGTAACATTACCCAAACCACATGAAATTACAAACTATTAAATGCTGTGGAGTTCCATCTTCTAAGGCTACAACCAAGATGATTTTTGACTTGTTTAGCAACAAGAGGGATATGGGAATATGTGAGAATAAAAATTACTATCATGAAAGAAATCTAATAATTGAATGATGCACTAAACATAGGTGTAGATTGGTATATTAGGTTATTATGGAATACTATACAACTAACAAAATAATTGCAATTTAGGCAGCATTTGCTTATAGAAGTTCCCCCTTAAATGCATGGTGTTACTTGTGGAAGTGCCAGATGTCATAAATCATGTCATAATTGTGCTTAATTTATGAATACATTTGAAAAGGATGAAATTCCAAACACACGTATAAAAAAATCTAGTAAATTACCACCACAAAACATCTTGCAAATTATTTGGTGTGTATCCCAGTAGTCTGAAAAAGAATCCAACAAAAAAAAATTGGGGGAAAAAAGTTATCTTCAGGCCACAGCAGACAGTGCAGTTTGTGATTTAATTGCTGTATACTAACTCTGCTTTTAAATCAATCCTGTATCTGTAGTCTAGCAAGAGTTATGTTTCTTGTGCCTGCAAACTAAAAGTCAAATATAAATGAGAAAAAGAAGTAGAATGAAAAAGAAAATTAGTTGAGGGTCCTGTTGAGAAAGATTTTACTGTATAGACTTAACATGCAGCATTACCAAATGTTTTTGTCTCTCATGGCCAACCTTTTCCTTACTTCATTCTATTCTCAAGGAAATAAAGAATTTCTCTTATGATGATTACACTAGTATTACACTGAATGAAACTTGTGATCTCAGTTTAAGGACTGCTTGAAAAATTAGTGGAGGACTAATTCCATTTCCTAATGAGGCTTGCATCTTTCATTGAAAAACAACTGGGACTTTCTGGTAACTTGTCAAAATGAACTGAGTTTTCTTTCAAGGATCAGAAAGAACTGGAATAATTTTTAGATCCCACATCCCGTGATTGAAAAGACAGTTCTAATTATTTGAGCTTGCTTGCAATGCACATACCGAATATGCTGCTGCTTTAATGAATGAAATGAAAGAAATGAATTTTAAACCTCCTGAATTTACATGTCTGAAGTTCTTAGCCTTAATCTGAGGAATAAAATAGTCTGCAGGTAGGAACAGTTGCCTTGTTTCCACAAACATGTTTGTATTTAACGCTCAAATACTGACGGGAAAGTCTTTTCTGCAAATTTTTCTAATGTCTCTTACTAGTGGAAAAAATTAATGATGATGACCCCATGTTCTTTCCACTCAATTTTACACGTAACCAAATATATTAATAACATTAAATTTCAAACATGTAAGATAAATCAAATATAATGTAGTTCAAATATTCTTTTTATGCTTGATAGACTGATAGAATCAAATCCCAAGAAGTTTTTGGTAGTTTCCTAGGAGTCATTTAATTTTTATTTTTTTTCTATAGAAGTCTGGGATACAACTTAGAGCTCATTGTCAGTAACATTGTTAATGTAGTGGAAATCCCTCTGTATATATTGTAATTGTATGTTACTAGGTCTTCTATGTCATTTAGTTTTGCTTTTAACAAGCCAGTGGTACATAACAGTTACATCTTTGATCCTCCATGTAAATTTTAATTCTAATCTACTACCTGTAATATATCTACTAAATAGTATGGAAGACCTTTATCTCAAGTCTACATCTTCTCTTTGTCAGATTTTGTCATTTGTTTCTATTGTCAATGTCAGTACACTTTTTAATGTGTTATTTCTCTTCTGAAAAAAATGCACTCAACACTCATGTATTCATTTTCTTGTAATACTAGGTAAAACCATATAAAAATGTACAAAATGGAGAAAAATACTGTTTAAAAAGTTCATGTTATAACTTTCCAAAGAATGTTCTGATGCAAAGAGTAACTCCAAAATGTGAAAAATAAAAAAAAAAAAAAATTAAAAAAAAAAGTGATAATACACAAGTATAACTGGAATATTCTTATTAGAAATTGGATCATTTTCTTTACATATTTTTGTTTGTCTAAAGGTGAGAAGAGGAAGCATTTTAACAAGGTAGACTTTGTAGACTTTCCAGAATACTACATTTTGTCAACAGTGTTTACCTGCACTGTCTGTGACCAATAGACTCCCTGGAAAATTTTTATCATTTTCTGAGAGCAGTATCACCTATAATGGTATCATCAGCTGGTCAACAATTTAAGGTCAGTCTTCTGATATTTTTGAAGACACTGTCCTCTACTGGTTGTGATTTTGGAATTGAATATTCAAGAACTGCATTTCCAATGACAGGTCTCCATGAACAGCCCAATATTTGATGAAAAACTTCAGTGAAAAAGAAAAGAATTCACTATTTTCAATATAGATATATGAACTGGGTCTCTAACCAATATACATTTTCCTCTCATCTGAGAACAACCATTAACAATAACAAAGATAATCCAAGTTAAACTGTGATTGTTGTTTCTGTCCCATTTAATTTTTCTCCTTTTAGTGTTCCCCCTTCATCTAATTTTTAATCTACCTCTCTTTTTTTTTCTTTTTTCTCTAGAAGCAGCAATACACATATCCTTGAACCTCCAGACCAAACCTTCCAGCAACTAAATTCCTTTTCTGTTTTAGTATCATGATAATCCTCTAAGAGACTCCAACAAGTTCATAACCAAGTAGCAAAAAGATACAGTTAGCTCCCAAGGGTCATAATTAGAGATCCCAATTTTCCAGCTGTTTTTTTTTAATATCTTTACCACATCTTTTGCAATAAGAGAAAAAGTACATAGCAGCAACGAGCCAAAGTATTAAGGCTTTTTTGATCAAAATCTAGGAAATTACCACACTTGAGGTAAGAACAGAACAATATGCAGAACATTTTAATAACTCCATGTTCCTGTTCTGTTAAGGAGGACACAGTTTAGAGTCTCTATGGACTAACAGACTTGCTAATAATAAATCATATGCATTTCAAAAAAAACAGGTGTTTTTTTATCTTTTATTATCAATTCTCTACTGCTATTATCTTTCACTCTTCATCCAGTCTTAGACTTAAATTGGAGAATAAATCATCTGGAGATCTGCTAGTTCTGAAGCCTATCTTCAAACCTCTCCTGGGAAGCTTTTGTACAAATACTAAATTAAGAACTTGAGCATTTTCATGTCCTTTTTCATTCAATTGGCGGTTTCATTGCAGTTTTCTGACTACAATTCTCCATTTTGATGTCATACACATGGATGGAATTGGAAAAAGTTTTCATCTTGTGTCTGACTTTTTCTGTTGGTTATATTAAAGCAACTGGGCAGTTCTATTAGAGGAAAAGCATATATAAATACAGATCAATTACATTTCTCCTGACTATCAAATACTTTCATTGATCTAATTATTTTTGACCTTTTACAGGACATCAGTTCATTATAGCACCAAAAATCCAGTTTCTGGCATTAAAATTGTTTTAAGACCACTATTTCAAGACCACTATTTCCCATCCTTTTTAAATTGAATACATTTTGTTCTGAATAAAAGTAACAGAAAAAAGTGTGGACTGCATAAAAGTCCTTTGTTAGTGCTTTTGAACTCTCTAGTTTTGGACTACAAAGAGTCCAGCATGCTGCCTCTCACCACCACAGAACAGAAGCACTGAACACAGTCCTTTTTTTTGGGGGGGGGGGGAGGGGTGTCTAGATATACAGGATGCATTACTGAGTGCCTGTGAAAAGATTTATGAACGTTGATAGGAATCAGATGTGAAAATGGCAGTTCAAATATCTGGTCTGGGTTTAAAAGATCTATGGTAATCTATTTTTACTTATAACAGATACTGAGAATGAAAAAAATAGAGCCAGCAAAGCAGCGTTTAGACATATTACTCTCTTTGTCTGCTCCTGCCCTTTCCTGGAGCTGTAAAGCCCAGAGCATTCTCTGCTAATGAAAGCGATTCTAGAGAGGTTACCAATATATGTTATTTCTTATTAGTTATCTCCTTAGGATATTGATAAGACACAAAGCCTGTATGATTCTTTTCAGCTACAATGAGTCAGGATCCATGCTGGCTTGAAGCATGTGTCATTCCTGGATTTCAATGCAATAGCCTGGAATAGATTCTTTTTTTAAAAACACTTCCTATCTTATGTACGAAGTTTTATAGAACACTTGATCTGATGGAAAGCAAAAATATGTTGCTTAGTCAATTAATATTTGACTAGCTTTTGACAACTGACATTTAGCTTTATACCTCCAGAAAAAAATACAGATCTCTGAGAGAAGAAAAAAAAAATATTCTACTATTTCGTGTGAAACTTTAATATCCTTTAAATTCAGTCCCCATCATGAAACATCACCTGGTTCTATTGTCTTCCACCCATCCAAACTGTTTCTACTGAAGATGGGATTTCTGGCAAAAACAAAAAAGATTCTGTTTTGCAGAAAAACCTATTTTCTTTCCTTTGAGGGGAAAAAAATTTCTTTCCCTTCTTCCCAGTTCTTTGACAAAACACATTCACATTAAAATAATTTCTAGAGCATGTATAGCATATTTTTCTTTATCTCCATGTACTGACAAACTTCATCAAGAATTTATGATCTGTTGAACTCTGAAGACAAAACAACATCAAGTGTTCAAAATGTCAGCCCTGAAAACTACACCTGCTGTACAAATGCTTATCATTTGTACATTTAATTATCTGCTTAAAAAATAGTTAATCAGAGACAAATGTCTCCCTATCATTCTCAATGAATTTCCTGTCATGTAAGACGCCAAATATCTTTTGGAAATAATAGAAGACAATCATTGACTATTATCACAATTATGTCCCTACTTTAGAAGCCTAGGAGTGTTCTGCATGATCTACATTTTGAGACAGGCACAAGTTGCAATGTCATCTTTCTCAACTTGGAGTCTGGGTGCTTAATTTTTAACCTAGATAGCTCTCAAACTTCCAGGGAGAGAACATTACAAGCATTTGGTACCAATTTTTTGATGGGTCTGGAAGAACACATCTAAAAGTGCAGCACTTATCATTATATTTATTGTATATATATGAGACTTACTGTTGGTACCTCATAATACATAAGGATCATTATGAAAATGAGGATGCCCCTTGATAGTCAATGTATATTATATATCAGTTGCTGTATGAACACAAGCCTGAACTCTAGGAGTTTGTAACTGTGACTGAAGAAGACCAACAATGACAGATTTTTAGCACAGAGATGCTTGAAAATTAATGACAGAAAAATAAGGCCTTATGTATTCATACTGCTTAGTGTTAATAAGTTTGGGTTAGAATTTTACAGTCCACTAACTCCTCCATACAAAGAGCACCTTTAAGTGTGGTACTTTTAAGGCAGAACAAGTTACCTCATGCTGTTTCCTCACAGGGAGTTAATGCAGAGTAATCAATGTACTGTAAATTTGCACCCCAGTTTAGCATAGAATAACTTCCCTCAGTAGATAACTCTTGATACAACATGTATAGGGAAATCAACAGCTAAGGCTCAGTAATTGGTATTAAAAACTATTCAGGTTCTGAAATTCTCCATTGCCCTTTTTTCATCTGTCTCTATTTGCAGCTTTTTCTGTAGGATGAGTTGCAGTTGCAGACTTGTCATATGGTTCTTCGTCTAAACATCTAAATGATCACATGCAAAAAAATTGGCACCTGCAAGAACAGAAAAATAATGCAGTTTTCTAGTTGATTCCATAAATGCTTATTCCCTGTTCATAAAACATTTTGTCAACACATGAAGAGTTGCAAAGGCTTTCATCCTACTAAACTGATCAAGATACTACAAACAAAAAGATTATGAATAACCAAGAGCAATCAGTTTAAATTTGTTGGCAAATAAATCACAAAAAGAAACATGCTTCCACAAAGTCATCAAATCATTGCAGGAAAGAAAGAAGCATCAACAAAAAGTCTTATTCTTGGTATGTATAATTCATATGCAGTCATCAAATAAGGGTAACTGTGACAGGGAGAGGGTTTGAAATCTGCCTGTAGAAAAATCATATAAGAACTAATCAGTTACTGTTACATTGAAATTAATTTTTTTAGTGGTCACATTTGAATAACAACTGCTCCATTTTGTACCACTTCAGGGATACATAAGCAGACCTACTAGAAAAGAGACCATTAAAATGCAAATGAAAATTTGAACTCACCTGAGCACAGACTTTTTTTCTTTTCTTCCCCCCAGGACTAAGATGTAAGCAAGATCAAAAGAGCATTTGGGAAACTTAAAAAATACAGGTCTGAGAAAAGCTGGTGCTTTTTTTCGTTTTGTCTTTTCCATAGTAAAAAGAACCAAGTATGGGAATTCATTAATTTCTGAAGATGGCACATTTCATCAGATAACAAATACTTATCTTAAAATTATTTAAAAAAAACATACTGAAAATTCCATTAATAAATAAGTATAGAAATCAACACCTTTCATATGTAACACATCTATACTCTGAGGAGAACTGCAAGGGTTGAAGGAATAAATTTGTTTACACAAGGGAGTTTTTGTACCATAAGGATGCCAAATAGGTTTTTAATACTGGACAAACAGAACTGACAGGCTCAAGCTTCTGACAGGAGAAAGCACCTCTAAGAAGATGACATCTTTGGAATGGAACCTAAAGAAGGACTAATTTTTTGTTTCTGTTATATCTCCTGTAAGTCTATTCCACATTTCACTGGACCTGTCCACTGGAAAGAAACAGAAGACAGCATAGCAGGAAAAGTTGTGTGGAGCCCAGAGAAGGTATGCAAGAAAGAATACATTCTTTCTTGTATTATCTGCAGGCAGCAGAGCTATCTAAGTTTTTGCAAACTCATGACCATTGTGAAAATTTCAGCATATATTTCTCCAGAGGCCACTTGGACCAGAAAAGCAGTGGGATAAGTTTTCTCCTCCCACCCCGACCCGTTGAACTATCTGCTTTACAAGGACAAAGTAACTGGAGAGGTTGTAGCATGTATTCTTTGGGACTGCAAGAGTAATTTGATGTCAGATGTCAAACTACGGGCACTCTACAGGGTGCAGGAGTTAGTGGCCAGCTTGTGATTTAGAGCTTCAGAGAAAGACTTTTAGCCTGGAATGTCAGTAGATGCAACAGTTCAAGCTCCGCAGGCTATAGTAGAAGTCTACTCTAGACAGTTGTCTTAACAAAAGAAAAAAATATATTTTTATGTTTAGAAGAATGGTGTATCTGTTGAGGATTTTTGTTTGTTGGTTTTGGCTTATTTAATATAATTTGGGTATCACTGATATCCTATAGTCTTGCACTTCCTGGATTGTGATGGCAACATGGCAAGAAAAGCTAAATATTAAGTTTTGACAGGAACATTGCAATTACCATGAACTGACAAATTGACCAAACTGCTCCACCTGCTGTGGAAAAAAAAATAAAATAAACAAGGTGTTGCTATAACACCCCCCCCCACACACACA
>JAWWEW010000088.1:3394675-3405063 GCA_035583185.1 Anabacerthia variegaticeps | reverse complement strand
TGCTCCACCTGCTTTGTAAAAAAAAATAAAATAAACAAGTTGTTGCTATAACACCCCCCCCAACAAAAAAAAAAACAAAAAAAAAAACAACTCCCCCCAAACAACAACAACAAAAAATTGTCTTTCAGGCCTAGAGAATAAAATTAAAACTATTTAAATTAATTTATATAATCAACCATGTATGTATCAAGTATGATACATCCTCTCCAGGTTAAACAACCCCAGCTCCCTCAGTTGCTCCTCATAAGGCTTGTGCTCCAGTCTCTTCACCAGTTCCATTGCCCTTCTCTGGACATGCTTCAGAACCTCAATATCCTTCCTAAACTGAGGGCCCCAGAACTGGACACAGCACTCAAGGTGTAGCCCAACTGGTGCTGAGTACAAGGGAAGAATCCCTTCCCTGGTCCTGCTGGCCACACTATTCTGATGCAGTCCAGGATGCCATTGGTCTTCTTGGCCACCCGGGCACACTACTGGCTCATGTTCAGCCTGCTGTCAATCAGGACCCCCAAAGCCCCTTTCTGCCTGGTCACTCTCCAGCCACTCTATTCCCAGCGTGTGATGGTCCATGGTGTTTTGGTAGCCAAAGTGCAGAACCCAGCACTTTGTCTTGTTCATCCTCGTACTGTTGGATTCAGCTCATCCATCCAGCCTGTCAAGGTTCCTCTGCAGAGTCATTCCACCCTCCAGCAGATCAACACTCCACCTCAACTTGGTGTCATCTGCAAATTTGCTAATGGTAGACTCTGGATGATCAATAAAGATTTTAAACAAGACTGAGCCCAACACTGATCCCTGGACAACACCACTAGTGACTGGCTGCCAAATAGATGGCACACCATTCAAAGGTTTGACTTGGACTAACGATATTGGATAAAATTATTGCTCTCATCAAAAGCAAATCAAAGCAGGCTGTCAGAAGAAACAAAGCAAAATTATTTTGTCCTGAAATACTCATATGAAAGGGAAGAGAAAGAGAGAAAGTGAGTGTGCAAAAACTCATCACTTCTCTCTGCAACATAATCACCTCCAGGTGAATGATAGCTAACACATACTTTTAACTGGGGCAACTTTTATAGTGCTCAGGACATTTTTCATTTGCTGCTACCTCACTAATTATTCATTTGGCACATATTTAATTATTCATTAAAGCCAAACAAATTACCCCAGACTTGAAATTCTGAATCCACTTCCACCTCTCCTTTTTCACAGCTTATAACAGCTTGAGATAATGGAAAATTATAGCAAATGTTATTGGTAGCCTACTTCTTGTTATTAAATGTTCTCTTCATTAGTTTAGCACAGATTTAAAATCAGCCTAATAGATACACCATGTTTATTGTACCCACTGCACCAAGCCTTAAGAATTAATAGGGATTTCATAATAAATAATTTTTAAACTTAACAGTATTTTGCCTGTGTGGTTCTTGCAAGTTATCACATAAATAATAAAACAGGGACTGTAAACATCTATGCTGAAAGGAACTTCATTACCAGGACTCTCAGAGAAACATTTTTCTCTCAACTCTAACACAATGTCATAAAGTTTTAGGCTTAATAAAAAATCTCTTTGCCTTATAATTCATCAGCTATGTTAAGTTACACGCTACTGCAATTACTGGTGCTGCAAATTTTGAATCTAAGTTCCCAAAACCATGCTTGAAGAACCTACATTTGAATCACCAGTCTTGAAGTCACACTTTATTCCTGGCCTAAAAATATTGAAAAAATTCTTGTGTGTGCTGTATTGAACCATGCAGTATGTAGACAGTTGAAATACCTTGCCTCGGCCATTTTAATTAGACTGCCAAGAAAATACTACACCATATTCCACACTACATTTTACATTATATTCTAAACGCACTAAAGGAACATGAAATTCTTTGTAAAATACAAGCACTATAACCTCTTTAGAAAATGATCATTTGTAAGTGTATTCTGAAGTTCGTGTCATCCTTTCAAAGATAATACATCGGAGGTCAGAGACAATAACCTAAAACTCTTGATTAACATTTGATAGTTCTGACTGAAGTTGATAGTAGACTCTAAAAAATCATTATCTCCTGTTTCAAGAAGAAAATCTAGAAGAAAACCACTGTCTTAAGATGGTGTTTCCATGCAGTTAATTTCTAGAAAAGTTATAGAACAGGTGGAGCTTTAGGAGCATTTGCAATTAATTATATCTTTGTTATTATTTGGTTTTGGTATTCTGATTCTGATGTTCTATTTTGTACACTGTCATCAGGAGACATAGTTTAAATTATTCTGATGGTCTGTAAAAGACAATTTGCTACTTTTTATTGCCTTTTTAAAAGTATGACTTGCACTTTGAAAGAAAGAGTTATTGGAAAACTGTCTCTATAGACGTAATACTGCTCCCTTGTACAACCTTCATAAAATAAATTTAGATTATTCCAAACACTCTCAAAAACATATTATTCAAATATATTCACCAGACTGAGAAAGAAAAGAATACCCTGGAAGAGAAATGGTTTCATATCAAATAACTTGCACTAGCCAGGTCTAGCAAAGTCTTCAATGTCAAAATGCACTGACTACAGAAAACGTATTGATTACTCTGAGACAATGTCATGTTCATGCATGACATTTTGCTATTTTTTTAGAAGTCCTTAAAATCATTTGTAAAGATAATTTGCTGCAGATAAATATGTCACTTAATGCTGAATACTTTAGCCTGTGCAGAAATTTAATTAGACAATCATCCATCAATTAGCATATTACTTTGGAATATGATTTCCTCAAAATCCTCAGAGAGAACAAAATCAAATTCATGACATTTTCACCATTGCAATCAATAAATATTTCTATAGATGATAGTATTGACATTCATTTCCCCAACAGAGCCATGAAACTGCATCATCTCTTACATACAAAACCCATAAGATCAAGATAATTTAAATTTTTAAAATATTTAAAATACTTAATTGCTTCAAATCTTCCCACAAACACAGGTATATTCTTATGTGCATCGATGAAGCTGGTCAATCTGCTTCCAAATACATTTTGGAAAGGTAGAGATAAGCATAAAAATCTTAGATCTTCTTCCTTAAATTCTGAATATGGAAACAACTCCAAGGAATTAAAATTACTTGCCTGCTACAATAACAAGCTCTTCATGTTTGGGTAGTTCAAAACTTCAGGGTAGAGCAGGGGATCACAAATTAACAAAGATATTTTTATATAGTCAGAAGGGAACCAAATTGAGTTTGCAGCTACATTTTATAACCTGTGTTTTCCCCAAATTTTGTTACTTGCTTTTGCACATTAAGCAGCACTATTTAAAGTGTGGTATTTTATTGAAACAACTTGAGAAAATTTATTAATTTCAGTAGGAAATTATTTGGATGGAAAGCACACATTAAGCGTAACAGAAAGAAATTATCCTCTCTGAAAGTACAAGGCTGCACCATTGTCTCCAGTAGGCTTTTTAGACTGTTTTGCATGGTTATGAAAAATATATGACCTGCTAAAACAGACTGACTCATTGAGTTCCGATTCATTCGAGATAGCTCAAGTGGCAGTGCTGAAACCATCACAGCACATGTTCTGTATGAATGTTTCCAATCAGACATCCCCTTACTCCTGTTCTGACTGTGAGATCCCTTAAATCCTTCATGCCACAGGCACTGGATTTTAGGTAACAAACATCTTCAGCTTTTTCCTGAAGCAAAAACCCCAGGAATGCTTCTCACTGATTTTCAGACAGATTTTCATTAAATGCATCTACCATTTAGATAGTTGCTACAGAAACCTGCTCTGATCAGGATTTTAAATCTTGATCTAGGCTAGAAAGCACATTCATCACATGCAGGTTTTCCCTAATAGAAAGTACTATTTCCAATACATCTCCCAGGCACCTACTGTACAGGTCAAACTTCCTTATGGTATGAAGTTTTAATTACTATGACTTCTTCCTTTATTTCTTACCCTAGTCTCAAGCTTCTGATTGCAAAGTTTTCACATGGTTTTCTCTCTCTGCTGATTATTATCTATGGCAAAACCAAACATGCTTTTCAAAATTTTCTTGTAACCATGTTTTCTTCAAAAAAAACCTTACTCCTGTAGGAAAAAAATACAACCACCACAAACAACCAAACAAAACACAAAACAAAACAGCAACAACAACAAAACACAAAAAAATACAAAATCAAACAAAGAAGAATTTCCTCTTTGTTCGTGTGATTTCAGTAGTTCTGTCTTTTCTTATTTCCTCTCATTTATTCATGCTTCCCTCGGGTACACTATTCATTTCTCCTCATCACTAAATTATATTCTCTAAAGCTTTGCAAATTCTACATGCCCAACCTCTCTTCCTTAATGAGACCAATCACTCCATAGCAATAATTCTCAGAAAATACATTAAATGTATTATAAACATGTACTAAACATAAAAAAAAAAAGTCCTCATAATATATATCCCATATATGCATTAAGCATCCAAAATAAGTATCATGAATTTCAAACGTAATGTTGCATCTTGTCATAGATCTGTTTTTAGAGTCTCATGGCTATGGTTGTGTCAAACCACCCTATATTTAATGGTTTTTTGAACCATATTTTTGTCATGCTTAGAGATTCTAGTTGTTCTTTTAAAACACATTACTATATTAAAAGTGTTCTGGTAATACCATGCTGAGCTCTATCAAAAAGTATAGGAATTAACAAGACATTCAAGCAAGCAAGTACATAAAACCATGCAATGTAACAACTAGGTAAGGATATGCCTTGGTGAAGGAAAGGCACCAGAAGAATTTTTAACATCCATTCAGCATATTTCATCCCAGTTACCCCTTCCTGCTGCTGTAACTCATGCGTTTCACATATGTCTACCAGTAACTCAAGTGTTTCCAAATGATTCACAGTGCCTCTTCTTCTGCAGTCAGTTTGAAGTTATTAATAGATTGATTTCACAATACAACAGATTGAGAACCCTAGAAAAACATTAACCTATAGCATATCATAACAGTCTTCAGTGTGAAAATAGTAGGAATGCAAAAACGTATAGTAAGGTATAGTTACAGAGTGGTTGTTTGTACCAATAATTCTTACAGGAAGAGAGAAAAATCAGATGCTATCTGCCCAACAGAATAACTAAGGATGAAGTTTTTGCCGAGGGCATGGAACTGAATCACTTCATAAAAGACAAATTTTCATGATTTGGAGCCTACTGAAAAATGGAAGGAAGAAGACTTCTCAAGGCTCAGGCAAGATTCCAAAATAAAAAAAAAAAAAAATTGGAAAACACATTAAGACTAATATATCAGATAAGCATATCAATAAAACAGATTTTAGAGGAAAAAAAAGTGAATAAAAGCATTTATCCCTGTAATGGCTGCACATTCAATATGCCTCCATGAATTATGAGGTTTAATTCCTTCCTTCCTTCCTTCCTTCCTTCTTACCTTCCTTCCATCCTTCCTTCCTTTCTTCCTTCCTTCCTTCCTTCTTACCTTCCTTTATTATAGTTATAATATTTATATTTCTTGTGCTGTTATCCTAGAAACAGTTGAACTCCTGCTGACTATCTTATCAGAGATGCATACAAACTAAAGGATAGATCATAATTACCTCCAGTAAAAGGAAGATGAACATCCCTGTACTTTAATTGAAATGCTCACCTCTTCTGACTGAATAGAGATTGACTCATGAATTTCTGTAGAACATTTTTTCCTTTCCCACCTATTTAATTTTCAGTGTATATAATGCATACTATATATCTATGTTTCATGAATTCTGACAAATATCCCTTTGATGAGTAGTGTAACCCAAAAATGTAAATATTTCTTAAATTGAAAATATTGATTGTGGTGGGAAGCCATTTATTCATCTTCAAAATCAGCATAAATTAGAAAACTAAGGGAAATTAAATCTGCAATTACTTTTTGGATGTAAATTTATTTAAATATATTTATTTCACTTGTAAGGTTTTCCACAGAACTAGGCACAGAATTCAGAGAAAGGTCCTTAATTACAAGCAGACTACTGGAAATGCTATTGATGAACCACTGTTCACAGAAGATTGTTCACAGAACAGACTAGGAACCAATTCAGAACTTCCAGTTCTTAATCTGATATTTTTTTAGGAGTTGCAAGATCAGAAAAAACAGTCAAAATTCCTTTTATTTGGTCAGTGATTCTTTCTTACTTACTTGTGTGGTGTTTTGTATCTCAAGAAGCCCAATCTGTCAGGATCCATAATTGGAAGATCATACAAATACCCTGTAGGCCACAGTTAACTGGAAGTTTCTCTCATGCAAGAGAAGGTAGGCTAATCGCTGTGGTGATATGATGCCTTTATCCCTTTTTCAAATGGATTGACAAGAGTTCAAGATGCGCTAAGAATATCAGATTCAATTCATTGCCCAATGCCTTTGAATGTAAAGTAGGAACCAGAAAGAAATGCACTTTTTTTGGTATTTATTTATTTTTTTTTTAATGTAAGGTAGAAGTTGATCAAAATGCAAAAAACTAAATTTTGCCTGTCCTTCCTCAGAATTCCACAGTATGTGCCAATTGTAGCTATCTTAATTTGTGAAGGGCTTTATCATCTTTGCTAAACACTCCTATCACTGTTTATTTTGCCTGAAACATGACAATTTTGACCAAGTAGAGAGGGAAGTTTCAAGGTAGTAGATGTCAATTATTTGTGAACTAGATTCAGTAAGTCATTAATCATGAGAGTAATTGAACTGGCTTTGACAGTGCTACTTGCTTCAGTAATTACAAGTAACGCATTCACATCTTGATGTATAGCTAGCCGTACACTTAATACGAAGAAAGGGCAATCCAGTAAACCTTATTCTTGTAATTTTATATTCCAGATAGTGATGCACCTAACATGCGTGTTTGCTGATGCTAAAGTCCATTATTAATACCAATGAACATTTTGTTGATATTCTCTTCCTGAAATGTATATATAAATCATAAATTCTGAGCACAACAGAGACAGAAGTTTTATTCTAGAGTCACTTTTGACTGTCACAGAAAGCAAAACAATAATTACATTAATTGAAATGGTAACATAACTTCACATGGTCATCTACTGCAGACTCCAAGTTCCTTAATGTGTTTCATCCCACCCTGTAAAAATAGAATTTCCTTTGGAATAACAGTGAATACATACATCTTACATTCTGATTTCTTACATATGAACAGTTCTAAAACATGTAGGAGAACTACATCCAGAACATCCAGGAGTCCTATTCTTTTACATTTTGACTCTCCACAGTAATCAGTGAACACTTTTTTATGCCTGGACTTAAGAAATATCAGAGTTTCTGAAGAGTTTAAGAATTTGATTTGCTATAAAAAGGAAGTAGTGGGTTTTACTCATGACCCACAAGGATTTTCTATGCTGAGAAGTGAATATGTGCTGAAACAGTGTGTCAACAACTTCAAATACTGCAGTGAGGTTTGCTATAAAATGGGAGTAGCAGAGGGAGGGAGGGATAATTGGGAAGATCCCAGAGGGGCAAAAGCCTATTCACAAGTGGTTGAAATTTATCAGAACAAAAAACCAAAATTGGTGTTCAGGTGACAAAAGAGACAGGAAAAGTCACACACCAACTCTAGGACATAAACAGATTGAGAAGCTTGAAAATACTTGAACTGTTAGCTACCTGGAGAGTTCTTAAAGACATGCTAATGGCTTGTTATCTATGGAAGAGGAGCTGGAGGGAGGGAAAAAAGGCTCAAGTGTCAGGGTTAAAAATTGATCTAAAAACCTTTCTCTTCTTTACTGCTATTCAACAAAAGAACTGGGGTTTATGAGGGAAAACAGAAATATTCAACCTATATCACGATGTACACAAGTAACAAATGTATATATGAAGACACAAAGGTATATATGCATATATGCATACATACATATCTATACAGATATTTAAATGTGAGTATTCATTTTATTTTCTTGAGTCATATCACCTTGCATTTCCCTTATAGGTGATAGGATGTTTTCTGTGCATTTCTTCTGGTGATCTCACCTCTGGCAAGCATCCATAATTTCACCAGTCTCTATTAAGAAGTTATTAAACTGACGGGAAAGTGTTCAGATTAATGTACAATTATGACTTCATGTACAATTTAAACTAAAATTAATTGATATGTTTGTTTGTATGATTATGAAGTGTCCAACTGGCTATCAAAGATGTCTTGAAGTCCAATATTTATGTAAGCAAAATAACAAATTAAGGATATATCCCACAAAACATGTTTGAGATGATGGGGATCTTAGTCTATGAATTTACACCTCTATAATCCACCATCTCTCCTAAACAGCAAAGTAGTAGAGGAATTACATAACATCTGTGATAAGTGAGATTGCTAAAAATTTACAGTACTGGTCACTTTCAGTCAGACTGTCTTTTCTGCCTAGAAGTGGTGGTGTGGGTTTTCTGGTTTTGTTTTGTTTTGTTTTGTTTTTGTTTTTGTTGTTGTTGTTGTTGTTGTTATTTTTGGGGTTTTTGTTTGTTTGTTTGTTTGTTTGTTTTTAAATTATATTGTTGCAGGCAACGTGGCCTAAAGAGGTCAGAAAGGCAAAGTTTATTTGGAGGGGAAATTTGAAAAAGAAATGTTGTAGTATAAAGAAGGGATTCAGCACCCAAAAGCTTTTTTCCTTTCATCAATCCCCTCAACCAGTTTAACTAAAAATTTTGCCTAGAACAGCTGTTTACTTGTATTTTTCACCAAAGATGAATTTGATATTTCTTGGTAGGTGAACAGCCACAGGACGATGAGCAAAAAGCTCAGAGTCCCTGGTGGGACCAAGGTCAAAGTACAAGATACAGGACCTTTTTCCAGCTGTGGTCATCTAATGCTTAAATGGTCTTGGAGCAATATATGCAGGAAATTAGTTCTCTCTGGTTCCACTCTGCCAGTGGAGGAAAACTGGCAAAACTCTTTTGCAGGGCCTGCAGAGGACTGCGAGAATATTAGGGCATCTAATTTAATCAGATAATTTAACTTAATTAATTCACAGTATCAATACTAGGGGATGAACAGATTGAGAACAGTGCTGCCAAGAAGGATTTGGGGTGGTGGATGAGAAACTGAACAAAAACAGGCAATGTGCACTTGCAACACAAACCCAACCATGACCTGGACTGCATCAAAACCACAGTGGCCAGCAGGTTGAAGGCAGTGATTCTGCCTCTCTGCTCTCTTCTGGTAAGACCCCAGCTGGAGTGCTGCATCCAGGTCTGAAGTTCTTAGCACTGGAATTACAGGCATCTGTTGGAGCATGTCAGGAGGAGAGACACAAAAATGATCATGGGACTGTAGCACCTATTCTACAAGCAAAGGCTGAAAGGTTTGGAGCTTTTCATTCTGGAAAAGAAAAAGCTCTGGAGAGAATTTTATTGTGACCTTTTATAGTGGTTTGGGCCTGGCTGAACACCTGGTGTCCAGCAAAACTGCTTCAAGGTTTTCCCCGCCTTTTCACCTTACAGAGTGAAAGGTAAAAAAAACAAAAACAAAAACAAAAACAACAACAACAAAAAAAAACTATCTAAGAATTTAAGGCTAGCAATAACAACCAAAGGAGAAAAAACTTTGATTAATAACCATGGGCAAAACAGAACTTAGAATAATGCCTAAATTTATTACTAACAAACCAAGGACTAGAAATAAGAAATAAAACAGTTTTAGAAACACCTTCCCAAACCAACCTCTTGGTCTTTTGTGCTCTCTCTCCTCCCCCCTGTTGGGGAAAGGAAATGAAAGGTTTGCAGTCAGTTGTTGCTTTCAGTCATTCACAGATGTAAGTCCAAGCCTTAAGCAGCAGTTCTTCCAAATTTGCTGTCTCAGGGGTCTTCCTGTGGGCTGCAAAGGGGACAGCTTGCCTCACCACAGTCATCACCACAGTTACAGGGGAAAATCATAATTGAGAGTCCCTCCCCTGCTTTCTGTGGGAGTCCCCCCCACGAGAGAGATCCTCTGCTCTTTTATGGGTAAGCTGGCTGTAACTGCTTAGCATAGGTTTCTCTTTCCATGGGCCCCAGCTGCAAATCTCTTGAGGGACTCCACTCCATCCTGGGGCCCCCTGTGAGTTAACAGCCTCCTTCATACATCCCTCTGCTCTGGCAAGGGAGTCTTTGCACTCCAATGGATACCATAGGCTTTGAGGGGACAGTTCATAATCACCATGGTCATCACTACAGTTGTCAAGGAAATCATAGCTTTGAGTCCTTTCCCTTATCTGTGGGGTCCCTCCCCCTCCTTCTCCTCCTGCAGTGACCTTGATATCTGTGTTGTTAATCCATGGCTGCAAATTTCCAGCTGCACAATAACTCCTTGTTATAGTTTCAAAACTCAGTTGGAATTCCTTCCAAAGCTTGGAGCCAACGCCTTAGTGTTGATAAAGAGGTTTA
>JAWWEW010000088.1:3342981-3356823 GCA_035583185.1 Anabacerthia variegaticeps | reverse complement strand
ATCTACTTGTAATAATACAATATTACTCTCCTGACTAAATGAGATTATATAACAGTTTGTACAACTAAGGTAATTTATAAGAGCAATGCATCTTACATAGCTAGTTTTGTAGAAGCATATTACATCCTTACAAAGTTCTAGAAACATGGGAAAGAAATGTAGGAATACAAAACTGAAAAATACCAGAATGCAGAAAGCTCCCAAAGAGTCTGACTGGGATGTCTGGGAAGCCCTGGGCAGATACCAAAACACAGGATGCCTCCCGGGAAGATAAGAACTAATACAGTCTGCAGACACTAACCCATCTCCAGACCTAAAGACTCTATTTGCATTTGACAAGATTTGCAGTTTTGTGTATTCCCTGTCCCCTGCCGAAATTCACCTGATCACAAGTATTGTTCCCCCTACTCTTGTGTTCATGAATGGACTAACTCTAGATACCTTTTTCCACCCTTACTTAACATAAGGTAGTCTCTTAATTACCATGTTCCATCCCTTACTTAGCATAACCCAGCCTCTTAATTGTAATAACCCTATATACATTGAAATGTGCTTGCAATAAACAATTTTGTTTTACCCCTGAAACAGGGTCTGTGTAACTGACTGCCACAAAGAAACTTTAAAAAAAAAAACTGTTGTTTGTTTTTTTTTTTTAATTTGATTAACAAATCTGTAAAATGGAAATTCACATCTAAAATGCATTCAGAAATTTCGCTTACTCTCTCCATTCTTACACAGCTATTTTCACAGCTACAAATATAATTTTAATGACCCACATTGCTTTCGTAGTGTGCAGTGTCTTCATATACTGTACTTAACTTTAAAGGAACCAAAACCTTTGAAAACACCATTAAATTAAATATTCGTGTTTCTATTTTTCAATTTTATACTTGATCCATCCTTAAATGCTATTTGTCTTATAACAAGATGAATATCTGTTGAATTTATTTGTTTGGTTTTTTTTATTTTGCAAGAATAGTATTATCACACCCGTCAAACCTCATGACCCTCTCTCACAGAAAAAATGAAAAAAACTTAATTTCCAAAAATGAAATTAGGACAAATATGTAACATTTCTCAGTATTATCCAAAATATTATTGTAAAGTTAGTTTCTGCTCTTATGGACATCAAGAGAACCGTAAAATGAAAATTAATACATTCTACTAAGCAAAATAAAATGTAGCATAGGTAAAACACATCATTTATGGCAGATGACATAACCTGAGTCTTTTTATTAATATTTACAAATCCTTACATGGGTCACTCATGAGACAGCCTTATGACTCTTCTAACACAAAAAACTGAAGTATGTGTTTCTTTGTCATTTTTTTTTTCACTAATACATATGTATATATCTAATGTAATCAATGTATATATATCTAATGTAATCAATCACTTGTGGTCAGTTATTTGTTCAGTTGTTCAGTTTTCCTAGAGGATTCTCATTTTAGAAGGTCTTTTTTATCCACCAGTAAGGTAATCTATCCAATCTTTCAAGTATGATCTCCAAATTACATTTCAGTCCAAACTTCATATTTAAAAGTAATTTCTCTAGACATTTTCTGTTTACAATATTCAATACTTTTTTTTTTAACCATTCCCTGTAAGGTCTACTTTAAGACTTCCTTGGACAAATTTAAATCTCTACCTCTATTCTCTTGTTTTGTTGTGGTTTGTTTGGGATTTTTTGTTGATTTTTTTTGGTTATTTAGTTGTGGAGTTGTTGTTTGGGATTTTTTATTTCCATCCATTTTTATGGATTCAGTTACATACTAGGGGAACTATCAATAGGAATGATGGTTTGTTGTGTCTGTAATTTAAATCACCAGGGAGGAAAGAAAGAAAATAAAAAAGATTTTTTATTCTCATCTTGATTCATGAAAAGACAATGAGCTGTTGTCAAGTAGAAAAATCACCCTTGTTAAAGAACTGAGAATTGTTCAATTTTGCTGAGTTGGAGGACATATCATGTGTTTCACTCTGAGTGATATTAATTGAATGTCACGTGCCACAGTTGAGGGTCCGTTGTCCCATAGCTTCTGAATTAATGATAGTGAGAGATGTTTCGCACTTGGGAGAGCTGATGCAAATTTGTAGCTGAAGTTCTCACAAATAAGAAGCAAATAGCTGAACATCTTGACCTCATGTATTCAATCTGTGCTCTCAAACCAGAGAGGGTCTTTCACCCACTTTGCAGCTATGAACTGCTGCTAATCTTTGATAAAACAGTGACATTTTACCAATCTCAATAACACCTGTTAAGTGCCTTCTGTTGACAGTAGTACTGTGTTTTAATGAACGCATAAATGGCTTATATACCATTCTTGGCAAGAATCCCCAGCCACTGAGGCAGAGCACCAGCTCTCCTAGTGTTATTTGGGCTAATTGACTCGTTGGATGAAGTTAAATCATACTATCCCCAGTGAGATGTATGTTTCCCAGTAATCAATAGCTCAACAAGATCCACATGTCAGGTAATTAAGTGGAAAGTAATTAATATCAATCAAATATTTCATTACCTGTTTCCCATTCCTTCACTCAGAAGTGCTAATGAACTATAAATAAGGCTCTGAAAAAATGAGTAAATACACACTGTTCTCTAACAAGATAAATATTAGTGCTAAAGTCTTCACTTCTCTGTGCACCATTTTAAAGTAGCATCTTATACACACAAATGTCCTGCTATTACATCCCAGGAGAAATTCTCAGCTGGCACTGTCTTAAGTATTTGACTGTTGCCTGAAATAAATATGGATTCTTCAGTCCAAATCAAAGAAATTAGATTGGTTACGGTGAGCATTTGTAGTATAATTTTTTGTAGTAATACTTTAGCTCTTATAAAAGTGAGGCAATACATGTGAAGAAATGCAAAATATTTCATTTTCACCAACAAAAGCTGAGAAAAGACAGTCAAAATTTTGGCACAAAAACTTATGAATTGTTACTCCTAACTATATCAGCAGATGACCACCGCCCATGTTCCATGTCCCAATAAATTTTACCATTATGGCATTTCTTCATGAACCTTGAGCATAATAGAGGTGGAGTTTAAAAGGATTGATAGTAATTCTCTAAGCAGAGTAAGACAGGGATGGATTTCTGGCTAAAAAAATTGCCTGGGTGAATCCCCTCCTCATCCAATGGTCTGAAAAGTGGAAGCCACCACAGAAAAGGAGTCTTGCCCTGATCACAAGAAGCCTCACTTCATTCTCCTTCACCAGCCTTTCTAGCTGCAGGAGTTGGGCTCACTACTCTTATGTTGTTCATCTTGATTTTTATTCAATGCTTTTCCCTGATTTATTAATATCACTCATTTGCATATAAACCAAGAAGCACTGAGAATAATCCTAGAACCATTATTTTAACAACAGCCACTTTTGTTTCAAAACCCAGGGACCTTTGCAGGATATTTACCTAGTGCTATTCCAGGGACACAGTTTGGCCAGTCACAAGATGTTTGTAGGAGGACTCAGCTAACAGAATACTTGATATTTGACGTTTCTGGAGATTTAACAGTAAGAATTCTTTTCCTGTGTTTTTATTTTGAACGGTGCATTCTCTACCAAGTAGCTCTTCTAAATTTCATTTAGAAGAGGCAATTCATGCTGCCTATTTGATTGAAATCTAGCCTTGGCTTTTAAGACTCTTATACTGGAAACACTTCCTCTCTCAAAATTTCAACAAACTGAAAGTGCTTGAGACTGAAGGAAAGGTACAAGAGAACAGGTACCTGTTGAGTACACTGGTGAATGTCACCAGTGTCTTTTATAAAGACTCCTTAACCACAGAGTTTCCTAATTCCTGTGGAAGTCTGTAAGAGTGTAGAGCTTTATCTTCATAGGCTTTGTTCAGGGGTGCTGCTAATTTGTACTCTTCTGACTCTAAAGATTTTCCTATCTTTTCCTCTCCCCTGCTAAATCTTTCTGTGCATCTTTCCTATCACCATAAGATACTGAGAAATACCTGTCTCCTTCTTTGGAATGATACAACCTTTTTATCAGCTACAATAGGACTTTGAAGACTTCTCTCTGGACAAACCAGCGTTTTCTAGTGGGAGACAGCTTCCAGTTTGGATAGACCTTTGCATCTAGCAAGAGAGACAGTCACCTCATTATAATGAGTTTACTCGTAGCCTGGTCAACAGTGTCCTCTGTCATGGGATAAAAGAGGGTGAAAATGAAAATGCACACGTGTGGCACACAGATAATATAGAGATGCAATAAACTATGCTTCTTCATTGTTTCTGCCTGCCAAAACCTCCTACCAAAAATCCTCTGTCAGCTATCCTGCCAGAAGTTTTCACAAAAGCTTCCTGCTGGAGTTTTTTTCCTGCCAGAAGTTCTGACAAGAGCTTCCTGCTACTGTTATTTCTGCAAAGCATCTAAATAGAGCTACATGCCAGGAAACCACTGCCACCTCTTTTTGAACACTATAAAATTAAAGAGAAGCTTTGGAAAATTAGGGATGAGCAGTGGGAGAGAAAACTGGTTACAATAACCAAAAAAATCTCTCCCTACCTCCCCCTCAACTTCTCTCACCTCTTCTTCACCAACTGCCTGCCTGCTTGCCACTGGGAACAGAAACTCTGCCAGCCTGGGGAGAACTGAGATCCACCATACTATATTCATGAGTTATATTTTATCCTTTTACCCTTAGCATATTTTTGAGGGCCAAAAGGATGCTGACCCGCCTGCGCTCAGCCCAAGACTGTCTTGACCCTCCTCCTGAGCTACGAATCCATACCTCCTGGCTGCATTCCAGAGAACTAAAGCTGCTAAAATCCCCTCATGCTAAACAAGATAACACTGAGGAAAAAAAGGGGAAGAGCCAAAGGGAACAAAAAAAGGCAGAAACTGCTTCTCTCTCTCTTACCCCGCACCAACTTGGCAAAGGGTAGTTTTGGTGGTAAGCTTTTCTTTGTTTTTAAAAGAAATCTTAGCTTTTGCTAACCTTTTCTTATTTATTCTCTTTGCATCTCTTAGCAATTAATTAAATCAGCTTTTGGTATCAACAGATAACTTGTGTGAGTTTTAGTTTTGCTCAGGGAAAATATTCAAATCTGAAGTCCTTTTTCCAACATTTAAGCAGATTGTAACAGCAGGCAAAAAAATAAAAAAGTATTTTCTTGCTTTAACAGTAAATAGATTTAGGAATATATTTACAGACAACATTTATAATTACAAACAAATTCCACAAGGGGAAACACAGAAATTCCCAAACTATCAACTGATTTATTCCAATTTAAATTATCTACTTGTTCAAAATCCACTCTTTCGGCACCAATTTGTTCTCCTACAAATCTTTTCACTCTTGCAAGGAGAAAATTGGAAATACCAAAGCCCAACTAGAATTTAATCTGGCTACTGCCATAAAAGGTGCCAACAAATGTTTTCACAAATACATCAGCAACAAAAGGAGGGCTAAGGAGAAACAGACTTACAAATTACAAGGATGAGGTATTTAACAACTTTGACTCTGTCTTGAATAGCAAGACCAGTTGTCCTCAGGGCACCCAGCCCTCTAAACTGGAAAGAGGGATGCAGAGGAGAATAAAGCCCCCATAATCCAGGGGTCGTTAGGTCAGTGATTTGCTACACCACGTGGACACACAAAAGTCTGTGTGGCCAGACAGAATCCACCCTAGGGCACACCTTGAATCCTGTGTTCAGTTTTGGGTCCCTCACTTTAGTAATGGCATTGCAGTGGTCGTGCATGTCCAGAGAAGGGTAAGGGAGCTAGGGAAGGGCCGAGAGAGTAAGGCATATGAGGAGCATCTTAGAGAGATAATGTTATTTAGTCTGGAGAAAAGGGGGCTTAGGGAAGACCTTGATGCTCTCCATGGCTACCTGAAAGGAAGTTGAAGACAGGTGGGGATCAGTCTCTTCTCCCATGCAACAAGCAATAGGACAAGAGGAAATGGCCTCAAGTTGCACCAGGAGAGGTTTAGATAGGATATCAGGAAAAAATTCTTCTTTGAAGGGATGGGCAAGCATTGGAACAGACTGACCAAAGAAGAGGTGGCATAGCCATCAGAGGAAGTATTTGAAAGGTGTTTGGATGTGACACTTGAGGATACTGTTTAGTGGAGAACAAGGCAGTGCTAGCTTAATGGTTGGAGTCAATGATCTTTGAGGTATTTTCCAAAGTTTTTATCTTAACGATTTCAGATTCTATGAACTCGTTCTTTGCCAAAATGCACAACTCTTTGTCTTCTGAAGATGAAGAAAGCAGACACAAAAACCATAAGAATTTTTTTAATATCTTTTCAGACATTCTAACCTATCTAAATAAGTCTGAATTATGTGTCACTGTGCAAATATACTAAGAATACAGTCCAAGTAAGAAAAAGAATCATAACTGGAATTACTAAATAAGAATATCTCATCCTCTACTTTCCACTAAAAAGTATAACATATGATATAGGGATGTGAGAAAAATCTCTTTTATCCATTATAGTTAGGATACAAATATCTGTGAGATAAAAGAGTTTAGCAAAAGGAAAGTTTCTATTTCAGCACGTGATGGGTGCCCTGGCCACAGAGGTCCAAAAAGGCATGCTCCCACCCCAAAAATCATGCTTTTTATGTGCTCCTAGGGTCCCGCCTTGTTAGTAAAATGAGAGGAGTGGGCCTTTTCTTCTGAATGGATTTCGCATGCCCCCCTGTACAGGGAGACGGGATCTCCTGGTCAGAATGACCACCTTCTTTGGCACACAAAGAGCTTGCCACGTGGCAGGGGCCTGTTTGAGCCATATCATTGTCTATTTTCATAATTCACTATTCCCAAACTCAAATTGTCCCTGGCACCAGTTCCAGACAGGACCTGGTATCTTACAACTTCCATGATACGCCTAAAGAAGATAATTCCTCAGTTAATGAACTATTTGCTTGTAATAAAACCATATTCTTTTATTTTCCACAGGGAAAATGTGCTGTATTTATTGTTATGCCTATTTTAAATCTGTTCTGATATGTAGTGTATACATATGTTAAGGATGCCCTAGTGTAGTGTGGCCGTTTGACCTTGGCTGAATGCCTGGTGTCCACCCAAACTGCTTCAAGTCTCCCTTCCTCACTCTTCCAGAGGGCAAGCAAAATAAGCCAGCCAAGCTAAGAATTTATACTAGAGATAATGGCTGGGAGAAGCTTTGGTTAACTTCAGTGTGCAAGGCAAGACAGACTCAGAACAACGCTTAAATTTATTACTAACAAGCTAAGAACTAAAAGAAATAAAACAATTTTAGAAACACTGTTCCACCACCCCTTGGTCTTTCCACACTCTCCCTCTTCTCCCCAATGGTGAGGGGGATAGGGAATAGAAGATTTGCAGTCAGTTGTTGCTTTTAGCCACTTGCAAATGTAAGGCCACTCCTTAGGCAGCAGTTCTTCCACATCTGCTTTCCTGTGGGTCACTCTTTCATGGGGTGGAGTCGGATCTCTGCACCCGGGCTCCATGGGCTGCAAGGGGACAGCTTGCCTCACCATGGCCATCACCATGGGCTACAGGGCAGTTTATAACTCTGAGTCCTTCTCCTGCTTTTCCGTGTGGTCATTCCCACAAGAGACAGTCCTCTGCTCTGCCGTGGGTCATTCCACTTGGTGCAGTCTCTTATGGATAAGCTGTACCTGCTCCTCGTGGCCTCCCACGAGGTAACAGCCTTTTTCATGAATCTTCCAGCTTTAGCAGGGTGGTCTTTGCACCCCAGTGGCCTCCCATGGGCTTTGAAGGGACAGCTCGTATCATCATGGTCCTTCACCATGGTCATCAGGGAAATCATAGCTTTGAGTCCTTCCCCTGCTCCAGTAGGGTCCCTCTTCCTCCTTCTCTTCCTGTACTGACCTTTATGTCTTCATTGTTAATCCACAGCTGCAGATTTTTCAACTGTGCAACAACCCTCAATTCTTAAATATATTCTCACACAGTGGCAGATCAAAAGCAGGAAGTCTCTCCTGGACCCGACTACCATTGGCTTCATAGGACAGGGAAAACTTCTAGCAACTCCTAACAGAAGCCACCCTTTCCCCTTTCAAAAAACTTAGCCACAGAAACCCACGACATTCCATCACATACGCAGAGCAAGATTAGCTGGATTTATAAATGATACCACTATTCTGAATATTTCAGATTTTTTATAATCTATAGATCTTCCCATGCTAAGTGCAAAGCATTTGGTTGAACAAAAAATCTGCTCTGACACATACACACAGAGTTCCCATTGATTTCTGTCCTGCTGACTGAATGTGTGTACTGGAGGACAAAAGACGGCTATTTATAATCTAACGTTCCCAGACAAGATGAGCAGACTAGATCTCCATTATACTCTCATCTACACTATCTCTAACACTTACTGAATGATCTTTTCTCATTTAATCAAATTCATTGCAAATGAGCTACAGCAAAAAATATCCTATAATGAATAAGTTTAACAAAATAAAAATGGAAAATAATGTACTAATCTTCCAGGATTGAAACATAAAACTTTTCCTTGTTTCTAAATAATGTTGTCTAGTTATCTTCCACAGATCTCCTGGAATTTCATTTTTTAGTACAGAAGAATTAGTAGACATTACCAAAAAGCATGGTTTTCTCAACTTTGTAAAAAGAGCAAAATGGAAAAAGAAAAATCAAGCAATTTAATCCATGTGTAATCCTTTTTTTAGAAAGCTATGCAATCATACAGGTGGTCTGCTGCTTCATAATGCCTTTTTGTTATGTCTGTATATTTTTTAAAAATATACAGAAAAATCAATAAAATTTTAGCATCGATAAAAATTAGAAAGAAAAAGAGAAGATTAATTTTGTTAAGAAAAAAATAAAAAAAGTTAACATCAATACTGTTAAACCTTTTAAAGATTTGTCCTATAACATTCTAGGTTTCAAAATGAAAAATAGGAAGCCTTTCTTTTCCTCTGTGTGAAATTGTTTCCCACTTCCTTCTTCAGCCAAGAGGGTCTTACGTCTTGCAATTTGAAATTAGAAAGGATTTGGAGGAAAATGCCTGCTTATTTTCTGACTGTCTCAGCTTTGTCAACAGAGCATGAATTTGACCTAAGTTTGGGTCACACCAGACATGTAGTCCTTGAGAAAATAGGAACAAGGGAATTCATCTTGAACATAGCAGTAAGAAAATCGGGTTTCACAAAATGTGTAGATATAAACAGTCTCAAAACAAGGCCAAAATCCAATTCAGCCTTGTTGAAAATTTCAGGGTTTTTAAGCTGACTCAGCAGATTATTCTCTTAACACAAGAACTTTTTCCTTCTTTCCCATGAAAGTTCTGGTAAAATTTTTTTTGCAATTCTAACACCTTACTGAAATAGAAAAGATCTTCATTAGGGATTTAACCATAGACCTTGAAACGTGTTATTTGTAGCAGTCTGATTATCTCTGGGGAGTGGTACCACCAGAAATCTCACATCAAATATTTCTTGGGTTTCAAGGGCACATATCTTAGCAGGCTGGGTAGCCTGACAAATAAAATTCTGGATGCTATGACATCTGGACGAGCCTGCAGCAACTGGAGCTTTGTGAGTGCTTTCTGTAGCCGCACAATAAAGCATGGGTTATGTCTATCCAGAGTTGCCAAGAAAATCATAATCTAACCTTTAATGTGACAAATGGTCACTGGATAGCAGAAAAAACAGGTGCATGGGCAACAGGAGATGTGAAACTCTCTGAGGAAAAAAAAACCTGAAACCTCAAAGGACAAGCGAAGAAGTAACACTACTAAATATATGAGTAAAAATTGCAGAAAGAGATTCTCCCTAAAGACTGCAATTGTAGTGAAGATGTTCCTTTTAAACTTCTCCATAAATCTCTTAGCACTGGTAAAATATCAGATATTTAAGAACTGACCCTTCTAAAAAACTCTTACCAAGGTGATAAATCAGTTGTTTGCAGACAACTCAAGAACTAAATGTTTTTTGCAAGAAATAAACTTGTTTTTTTCAGAATTAAATGTTTAATAGCAGCAATTCCAGCTGCCACTTCTGCAGCACAGGCTGTTTAAATGGCCTTTACAATGGTTAATCTTTACTAAGAGCATCTTCATTTACTCTGTTTTAGGATTCCAAACAAGTATATTTACATGACAAATTTTCTCTAGCACATTTTTAAACAGAAAATTTTGTTAAATTAATTTTAAATCCAAAAATATTTGTCTGAAAATGTAGCAAATATAATAAATATATATATATACACGTGTATATGCTGAAACAGTGAAAGTGTTATGTTCCAAGATCACAATCTCATTGAAACAAGAAGAAAAACATACAAACATTTCTGTTCAGTGGCGGAACTAACATTTTAGGCTTATAAGGTTTCAACTGCCAAAAAAAATATTTGGTAGCAGCCTGGTGCAATAATACATATTGTAAATGAAATTAAAATGACTACCTGAAAAATGTTTGTTGAGATCTCTTTCCCCTTGTATTTTAAACATAAAGTTAGGTGTTCTATACAAATGACCTATACTTACACAGTAAGCATGCTTTGTTTTGATTGACTGTGTTTCCACAGCTGTATTTCCAGTTGACAAATATCCATCTTGAAGCAATTCACTCAGAGGAACACTATTCAAGGCTTAAATTATTTCATTTGATATAGAAGAGCCTTGTGAAGGAACTATTTGTTAACAGATACATATATCAAATTTTGATGGATCTATGTCCAAATTAACTTTTAGCAGCATGAAACCAAAGTACCTTAACAAGTGAATTAGGAAGCTCAGTCTTAGGTAGTGCAAAAACAAAAGTGAATGCACAGGGTTTCAGGTAAATATTGATAAGAGTCTGGAGATGGACAGTAGGAATTTTATACTATCTTAAAGAAGATTAAAAGCTCTCTTCATGTTACACTGTCTCACCATGTAAGAGGAAAAAACATATACCCTCATGGCTCTGAAAACAAAAAATATTAACGGACAATGGAGATACAAAAAGGAAAATTAATTTTTGATAGGCTATCTGTTTAATGATTAAAAAAACAAAAAAAAACCACCAAGACCAGTGCTTATGTATGTGATAGTGAATAGGAAGACAAACTGGTCAGGTTTAGTTTCTAATAGATTGTTAGTAAAAGAAAGGACCTTGGCTAAAAGCCATTTCCTGAAGCAATAAACTAGAATATGTTTTAGATTGTAGTCATGGTGTCATTACCAAGACCTGGGTATGTTAAACTACTATTCCGTGTCTGTATTTAGTCCTCCACTCAACAATCAACCCTAGCAGAACTGAAGTATCCCTAGTTAAAGGCAACCACTAACTGACAAATACCCCTTCGTACTTCTTTTCCAAAATCTTAGCCAAAAAGGAAAAAGCGTATGTTTAAAAGATAAACATTTACAGATGTCAAACAATTCAGTTTAAAAGTCCATAGGATAATTGTATGCAGTGGTAAAAGTGCTAGCAAAAAATCGGGTAAACAAGCCAAGGACAGCGATTCTTCTTGCTTGTTTGACAATTGGGAGACCATATTTGTTTTGGGCTTCCAAGTAGAGGCATGGATATACTGGAATGAGACCAGCAAAAGCTACCAAGCTGTTCAGGATGATGGAGTATGGGACATGTAAGGGATGAGAGAGAGGTTTGTTTGGCCTCTGATAAGAAAGAAAATCAAAATTCCAGAATATGCCTAGTTAGAAAGGTCCCATAAGGATCATCAAGTCCTACTCCTGGCCCTGCACAGGACCATCCCCAAGAGTCACACCATACACCTGAGATTATAGTCCAAATGGTTCTTGAACTCTGTCAGTTTTGCTGCTGTGGCCACTTCTCTGGGGAGCCTGTTCCAGTGCTCAAGCACCCTCTGGGTGAAGAACCTTTCCCTAATATCCAACCTAAACCTCCACTGACACAACTTCAGGCAATTCCTTCAGGTTCTGTCGCTGGTCACCACAGAGAAGAGATCAGTGCCTGCCCCTTCTCTTCCCCTCATGAGGAAGTCGTAACTGCAATGAGGTCTCCCCTCAATCTACTCCAGGTTGAACAAACCAAGTGACCTCAGCCACTCCTCATACGGCTTCCACAGCTACCTAATGAAGAGGGCATAAGGAGAACAAAGAAGGAAGCTTCATTAGAAAATGCTGGTTAAGTCCCAGAAAAAACTCTTTTATCATGAGTAGGGTCAAGCAGTGGAAGAGATTGCTCAGAGAGAGTCTGAAACCACATTCCTTGCAGATCTTCAAAACTCAGTTGGGCATAGCCATGAGCAAGGTACACTAACTGGGTTTGTATTGATCAGGGTTTAGACCAGATGCCTCCAGAATTTTCCTGGAAACCAACCTATTCTTTAGTTCCACATGTCCACATTCACTGTTAAAATAAATACACCAGGAAAGATTTCTCAGGCCTGAATAAAATCTCCATTCCTGATGGAGTCCCACTATTGAATATAAGCATAAACTAGTAATTAATTCACTCTCACATACATAGGATCTAGTTGCAGCTTGTTATGTCTTTTCTAATTAAGAATGACACTTCCCAAGTTGATACTATGTCTTATCCCTAAAATATTACAAACCTAAAATATTTTACAATTTATTTAATAAAAAAATATTTTTTTAATTAAATGAACAAACATCTGTGCTTCTTCTTAGTGGAATTTTAAAACTGTAAAACACATAAATACTAATAACTCATGCTGTGATTGTAACAGTATTACCAGGTCACAATACCAACTCTAAAAGCAAGAATGAGCCATAGATATCCTATTAAATTTTCTCACCTAACATTTGTCTTAATTTTATTTATGTTTTCAAACCTAAACCTGTTTCCTGTTTTTTTGGGGTTTATTGCTGAAACACATGTTTTTCTTTCCTTGAAATATCAATTATTAATATCCAGCAACTGAATAAAGATTAAATAATGTGCCAATGCAAACAGGCAAAAGCATATTACTGGTGATTAAAAAAAAAAATAAAAAAAAATCACTGTGTTTTGTAGGTGGCAATGAAGTTAAAACTATTGCAAGAATATGTCCAAGTGAAAAAATTAATAATTAGACTACTCTATTTTGCTTAGCATATAAGACGTTATAAAGTTTTTCTGAAAAATTACAAAGCTAGAATCTTTTCAATCAAAATTGTGTCAAAACAAAAGCAAGTTCCTCATGTCTGTTTCATGGATCATAAGAGAAAGGTCCTCCAGTAGTCAGGCTTAAAACAGTATAAGCCATTAGAAAATTGACATGGATGCTTCTTAAAAATTTCGTTACTTGACTAAGGTGACCTGAACAAAAGCCTTTAAGGTTAGATTATTCCATGTTTGTCCCAATGGAATGGTACTATATAGAAAGTCAATATAGAAAGTTAAAATTACTTGCTAATGTTTCCTGATGGAAAACTCTAGACCCCTCCCCTCCCCTTGTTCTCCATCTTTCCCATCCCCTCTTCCTCTTCCTCTTCCTCTTCCTCTTCCTCTTCCTCGTCCCCTCTTCCTCTTCCTTTTTAGTTAGGTGTGGTAAGATGCAGAAGTTTTCTAAATCAGGCAGTACTGGCACTTGATATAGGATGTGAAGACAGCATTGCAGTTTGGGTTTTCTCACTGACATTGAGTTAAACAGTAAGAGTGGCAGGAGGAAACGCAGTGGAAGCAAACTCTATTTCAGATTTTCTTGATATTTTAGAATTCTCTGTGGGGTTTGGTTTTGGTCAATTTTCTCTTTCTCTGATTTCCTCTTAGGCACCTTAGTCATCTAGCCTAGTCACTGAGCTTTGCTGTGGACCTAAAATCAAAAGTTCTTTTTTTCTTCTGTTCTTGTCCTTGGCTACTTCCAAATCAGATGAAATGTATATGAGACAGAGACAAAAAAAAAAAAAAAAAACAAACACCAAAAAAACCCAA
>JAWWEW010000088.1:3315228-3336083 GCA_035583185.1 Anabacerthia variegaticeps | reverse complement strand
TTTGAATAATTTCAAAAGTTTCAAAGCATGAGAGGAATCTGGCTTCCTTCCAATACCTGCAAGGCATCAGTCACATCAACTGTGATATATAATTTCACCACCAGGTGAGTAATTTGAGAATAATGTAGGAAGAATAGAACAAATGAACGTCCAGTAAATACCTATTTTCATCCCACTGACCACTACTGTTAAATGCAGACATGCAGCAGCCATCACAAACAGTGTTTCCCCCTTGTTTTTGAACAGTAAGCTGTAAGAGATGTAAAATCATCACAGTTTGCTGTGGACAATCAGACTATAAAGAGATCTCCAGAACATTATGCTAATGCAGAATACAAACCAGTAGTTTAGGTATTTTCAGCAAAGGTGTACACTTAGAGACTGATGAATGAACTGGCAAATTCTCCCTCTCTGAACTTGGCACCAACTCCCCCCAAAAACAAAACATACCCCAGACCTCTTTCATACTTGCCCACCCAGTCTTCCCACCCTTTCTTAAAAGAACAGTTGCCTGTGCTGCCTTCTTTCCTCTCTAACAACTTCATTTTGAAACCAGTAATTTCCAGTGCAAGTGGCAGAATACTAAATATAGAAATGCCATTCTAAGTTAAATCTGTAAAGTTAAATTTTCTACATTCTATTACCTCAGCATAACTGTGGAACTGTTAAACACTTTTTTAGCCATTTGTGCTGAGCATGCTTCAGTGGTTGTTTTTCATGTCAAAACAGTACCTAAAATTTTACTATGGAATGTAATACTTGATTTTAACAGCTTTCCTTTGGTAATAATCTCTACCTCTGAATATTATGCACATATTTATGAGCCCATATTGGACACCAGTAAGATAGGTGTGCATTTTACAGAAATGTGAAACAAATCATAAAACTTAATAAAGTAGTTGCAGAAAATCTGTGGTACAATCTAGAGATTTTCCATCTCATAACTTAAAAACTCATGCTTCCTATAATTTTAATGACTCAGATACAATACTTCCTTTCTTATTTATCCCTATGACTTTTTTTTCATTAAAACATTCTAAAAAGTGAGTATGTGTGTCCTGTGTTAGGACTTTAAAATCTATTCTTGTGAGATTTATATATTCAGACTTTTATAATTTATGACTTTGCCTCTCTAGGTTTTAATCAGCAAGTAAAATATAAGCTATATACCTGTTGAGTACAAAGTTAGAAGAAAAGAGCATAAAGAGGCTCCATTCATTTCCTTGGCAAGCATAACCGAGCATAGCTATTTCCCACGCCAATCTACCTAGCCCAGCACCAGGTACCAGGATATTAACTTTGGAGAAATCCCTGCAACAGAACAAAAATAATAGTTAAGTCTTTATCTGATACCTCTTAACACAACTCAGAGGTCCAGTTAAACATTTTTCCCCCCATATACTTAGATATTATACTTCCTCTATGACTTACAAATTGAAACTGAGCCAGTTCTGACCAGATTGGTTAATTGTACAGTCAAAACAATACAGAAATTACTCAAAAGAACAAATACACCCCTCATTCAGAATATAGAGCATAATTAGTAAACAATTTTTTCCTTAAAACTTCTACAGTTATCAAGCCAAAAATCTCTGTAGTGAATTGCAGAATGTTATCTTATTGCATCATTTATTGTTCTGAGTTCCACTGATAATCAGCAAGTATTCTAAATGTTTTTGTTACGTTTTATGAAAAATAAACAAGTATTTTGATATGAAAAATGTGAAACATAAAAAATTCCATAATCTGATGAGCAATTCAGAATGTAAAAGCATGAGTCACCATATCAGCAACTGTGGGTTTTACTATGCTGCTCACCAGTTTCCCTGAAGTAGTCTAAGTGACCTATTTCCTAAATCAGCTCTCTAACCTTTTACCCATAACTAGGCATCAAGTTGAAGACAACCAAAAGACATCCAGCTGTATGTTTACTGAAATATCTACAAAAATCTCTCCCAAGTGCAGCAACTAATAGAACTAAGAATCTCTAAACTTGCTCCTCTTTGAGTAGAAAAGGCAATATAGACTTATTCAAACCATCAGACTTCCACTACAATGCAATCAAACCTCCACTCATACAACAAAAACCACACCCATGCCAAACTGAAGTTACTTAATCTAAAAAGAAATAATTTTTCAGTTTCCAGCTATGAACATCACTTCATGATTTCATATACCACAAAAAGTAGGAACACTGATACTACTATCTGTTTTGCATGTCAACCTCAAAGACAACCCATCCATCTATCAATTTATATGCAACTACATGAAGGGGGCCACAATCCGCAGTTCCAAACATACGATAAAAGACAGCAAAATAAAAAGCCTTTGGCAACTTAAAAATTCTGCATGCCAACGTAAAAATCATTCCCGACTCTCATTTCCATTCCGTGTTCAGCTCTTTTTCTCATTAACAAGAAGCAGGAAATCAAGACTGTTATTACTTAAGAGCATTACTGTGAAGCAATGGTTCTCATTACCTCTCTTCTACAAGGGAAGCCAGAAGAAAGCTAGTCCTACTGAAAAAATAAATTAATTCAGAAGACTACTACATGCGCAAGATGAAACTTTGTAAACCAGAAGAAGAAAATGCGCTTCCTGGAAGAAGCTAGAAAAGCCTCAGTCTTAAAAGTTTTCCCTATTCCTAGTCACACACTGTTATTCCAAATGTATTTCTAAACTAATCTCTTTCTTAAGTTCCTTACAATTTCTCTTTATTTATAAATACTTAGACTAGCTCTTCACAGATTTTAGCACTCCCATGTGGACACTTCTACAACATATGTGCTGAAAAGCCTTAAGCCACTTCCAAGATTATGATAAATTAATTAGAAAAAAGACTTTTCTGAAAATCACCTAACATAATGCAGGTGCATTCATGTTTTGCAATCTGCACCTTTATGCTCCATAAAACAAGACAGAGCCTCTTGTAATAGTCAAGTGAGTTGATTTTAAATTGTTTGTAATTGTCTTTTATCTATCAATTCGCAATATAAAGTTTTTGTATCTCTAAACTAATTTTCCTAATTCTCTCTTAGAAAATAATTTCCTATTCTATTATTTTGTGCAGTCTTAACTAAACTTTTACTTGTATCTTTATTAAGGCATTAAAGCCTGTCTGAAAATCTGTTAGCAATTTGATTTCTACCTATACCGTTCACATCAGTTGCTGGAGGCTGGTCCTGGCCACCAACTTCATTTCAGCCTACAGAGCAGAGCTAATAAAACACAATATAACCAAATCTCAGTCCAGTGACACTAGCCTTCCAAAATGGTTCAAGAGTATTTTTTTTTAAATTTATAATCAGAGAAATAAGGTATGTGGCAAATTTACTGCATAACTAGTAGTGACTGCTGATGGTGTCATGTTATCGGAAAAAAATGATCTAACGTTGTGAGAGCATAATAACCCAAAGTTATCCACAGTGAAAACTAGCCTTGAACCAGCCAGCAGCAGCAGGATTTCCGTGACACATCTACCAGCAGTTAGGAACATAAATGGGTATCCAACAAATACCCATTAAATACTTGTGGGCCAATAGGAAGAAACATCAGCCTTTTAATCTGGCAGGTATGGGGAGAAGAGGCTGGCCAAAGAGCAGGGAAGAGGGCTGCATGGTAGTGGTTGGCTCAACTACTGAAACTGCATAGATCTCTTTAAAAAGACAGTGGAGAAATATCAGAAACAACCAAAATCTGTCATGCCATTTTTGTACTGCATTTTGCAATGTAGTATATTTTCAGCTTTTAGAAATCTAATGATATTAATGAAGATTTTAACTCTTTTAAAGGTGTTTCGTTAAAGGGAAAAATTAAACATGATAGAAATGGAGGCTTATTTCATGCCTGTTGTGCTGTAACAAAAAAAATAAAAATAATGGTGCTAAAGTGGTAAACATAGCAGAAGAAAAATTAGTGTGTCTGATAAAACACAAAACTCATTTTTATAAAATAAAGACTGCAGTTCTATTTATATAATGAAGCAATAAATACACACTGATACAGAACTGGGCTTCTGATCAGCATAATTAGCAACATAAAACCACGCTGGGGGAATCCTTCTTTCCTGGTGTTTATAATGTCTGTAAACTTAGATCCAATTCAGAGCACAGTGTTTTCATTATTTTACTTCAATCACATTTTCAGAGTTTCTTTAAAAACAAATGCTAAACCACACAATCATTTAAAGACCAAGTCTCCTCCAAACTTGTCAGCTGAGTTCTATGCCCTTTCATGTAAAGATCTGGAAAGCACTCAGTGGACTGCAGTAACACTGATGATATAGATACAATTGCTCTTGAATTCAATGTTTAAAGGAAAGTTTGTGCAAAGTACAAAGATCTCCGAGGACAGATGTATTTTATATAAAGTTAAATAAAATTCAGATAAAGCAGAAATTTCAACTCTACTATAAATGTGACTGAGCACATTCAAGAAGTATAGCCAGGATCGGGCTAAGGACCAATAAGCTGTTTTCCATACAAAAAGGAAACTAAGCTCTGGTGATTTCTTTTCTACTTTTCTGCCAGCACCTTGGAAAATGCAATTGATTGCTGGACAGCATGACAAAGATAAATTTCAAATTATAGTCGGTTCCAGAGGGAACTTAATGAGAAAACTGGAAAAAATACCTAAGTATATTGTTCTTGGCCATGGAATAATAATTAATGAAAAGGTTAACGATTTCTTGCGGTTTTTATGGAGAAGAAGCAAATGATCTTTACAGCCTTTCATCTTCTAAGCAGGAAGGGTAACAACAGCAGAAGTGAAAGGAAACCAAAAGGACAGAAAAAAGGGAATCAGAAAAAAGATGTGTATCAGTATGCTTATTTAGATTCTCAACTTAAATGTTTCCTCACAAAAATGCTTTAACACATGCCATCAAGAAATAAAAATGTATCTGTTTTACTATTTTCTCCTTCAGAAAGCAGTGATCATGGCTCCTTCAGATTGAAGAAATCCAAGACATTTAAACATTACAGAGCTTCTGTGAGCTGAAACACAATTAAATTCCAACATGAGTAAAGCAGTAAATCTATCTGTTCTTCAGGAAGACCTGATCTCATGGCACTTCACTTAAAACTGCTTTGTTGATCCTACTTACAGATCCTGTATTAAGGTGCTAAGCAGAAAGAACGATTTTTTTCTGAAGAGGAAATGGGAGGCAGGAACAGCTCTTGCCATGCATTTTATTTTTAGGTGACAGTCTTATCAGAATACTAGACTGAAACACAACACTACCACCTACTCACAAGACTGTTGTAATTTACAGCTGCTTTCAACTATTGCTTGTATTTCTTCTACTTCCCAGAAGAGCAAGCACATACAACACTTCACTGCTTTTCCTGCTCTTTACATACCAACTGAACCCATACAGGTCAACCTTGCAAAGAAGAGCAATGCTACAACATGTGCACGCATGAAGTGAAACATACTTTAATAGTTTCAAAAATTTTAACTCCTTTTACACGAGTCCAATACCTGGAATCAATAAAGTTAATTAGGAACTGACTGAACCGTTCCATTGAGTATTACAAATTTGATGAGTATTAAAATTCCTTTTACAAAGTAAAAGGTGACTTGCACTGACAGTTTTCAATTTAAAATATTTATTTATCATTTGTAATGCAAAATACATCTAGAAAAAGCTGTTTTCCTCACTCAGTACCAAAAATGCCCTTTTTCTCAAGCAGTTTCATTGTCTCAGGAGACTTCAGCATTCTGCGCTGCAAGAGAACTCTTAAGAAATGCAAAGCTGCACTCTGAGGTTCTTGCAGTTTTCACACATTACTGTCCACAGTTAGTCCTCTCCCACTATAACAGACCTGTTCAGGCCCTGTACATCCCTTCAAAATGAAAAAGCCACTCCACTTCAAAATCATTGAATATGCTGAGTTAGAAGTGACACATATGAGGATCATCAAGTCCAACTCCTGGCCCTGCACAGGACCATCACCAAGACTCACACCATGCGCATGAGAGCATTGTCCAAAAACTTCTTGAACTCAGACAGGCTTGGTGCTATGACCACTTCCCTAGGGAGCCTGTTCCAGTGCTCAATCACCCTTTGGGTGAAAACTTTTTCCTGGTATCTATCCTAAACGTTCCGTAACTCAGATTCACGCTGTTTCCTTGAATCCTGCCACTGGTGATAAGAGTGAGAATTGTATAAAGTAGTATACCACACTGACCAGCTAGCATGCCCTGACAGGGAAGTTACATCTTGCACATGGGTGAAGTGGCACTGCCAGTTAAGCTCGATAGTACATGATTCTGCTTCTTACCTCAAAGAGTAAGTACACCTAAGTAGGAGAGAGTCTTCAGTCACCAGGAAGAAGAAAGTAGCATCAATATGTCAATAAAGGTTTTTATGCAAGTGCTAAGACAGCTCTATAATGATAATGAATATTAAACTTTTAACTATGTATTTTTGTAATACATATTTTAGAAATAAAAAAAAAAAAAAAGAAGAAAAAACACACAAAAACCCCAAATGTTTCATTTGACAAACTCAGACTTGTAGGAGAGATGCTTGATCTATATAGTGATGGATTGAGAGTTTGGTAGAGACAAAATAAAACTCAAGTGGTATTTCAGGACCACCAGAATAGGGACACATGCTCTGTCACATGGTTTGACAACCACCACCAGAACTCCTGGTAAAGAAGCACAAAGCTACCAACTTCAGATTCACCCAATCTTTTACCACATGTTGCTTCCTAATAGCAGCTGGAGGTTTTGAAACAGAGTTCATTGACAACAAATGTAAAAGTCAAGATTTTACAGCCTCTTTCATAGATCTTTTAAGATCTGACATAAGCTATCTCTCCCATAACCAAGATCCATTAAAGGCTAGCATACAACAGAAAAAAGTGAACTGCTGACTTAGCTATGAGGTTTCCTTTTGATCTACACATCAGAGGTACACCAGGTAAGCTGCAGTATTTAATTAATTTTTATCTTATGTAGGGCACTATTAGCACTAGAAATGTTGCAAAGTTCACTTTCAGATAAAACACTTTTAATGGTGTAGCTAGAATAAGTTAGTCCAAGACAAAATAGAAATCAACCATGTCCACTCCAAAAAATCTTTACTAATGAAACTAAAAGATGGCAAGAGGAATAGATTTTTCAAATTTGTACTAGTCCATTATTAACAATTCCTGGGAGAGAAAAACCCCACAGTAACACCTAGCCATAACAAATTTAAGTTGTGGGTTGTTACATTTGTGAGCAGAAAGTTCTTAAATTTTCCAAATGTAAGACTGCTAAGTTTAAACTAAAATATATTTGAAGATGACTGAGTTAATTAATTGACAGAACCACAAAACAAGGAATTTTTACAGCATTATTACCTTTTGAGATTTTACCAGTATACTTCTACCTAAAGTTACCTAAAAAACCCTGCATCAGTAACTATTTTGACAAGGATTAATCCGCCACTAGTTACAAAGTTACCCTCATACACGCAGCAAGCTTTTTTTGAGAATTGTCTTGTAACACCTGTTTGAAACCAAGGCTAGAATCAATATTTACAGGGTAAACTCTTAGAGCAACTAAGTGCAACTGCACTAGAGGTTTAGGGTATTCCTCCTTCCTTTCATCATGAAGCGCAATTCTGGTACTTCCTGCTGTCACAAGGGTCCTTGCTTCTATCTGCAGCACACACAATTTGATAATATGCTAACCTGCAAAGTTTACCTTGCTAACCACAACAGATATATTCTGTTACACCAAGCTGCAGAACAACAAAAATTATTCCTGATTTACCTGGTATTACTTTGGGAAGTTTATTATTATGGTCTAACACCTTCTATTAAAAATAAAAAACTTTCTTGATTAAAAAACAAATTCCACTGTCCTCAAAGAAAATTCCTATACTTTTGAAACCAAGTTTTTCATTACTTAATAAAAACTTCATTACACTTGTGCAATAGTGTATCACCACTTAAAGATAAGTCTCAAGACACTATTACCATTTTTCTTTTGGAAAGTTCTTTACAATTTCACTAATGATTGGCTGGTAGCAGGAATCTCTCTCAGACTTTCCCTCTTCACTCCAGTCTCTCACAAATTGTTTCAATGTGGACTTTAATTTATCCATGTCGAATGTTGAAGCTGGTGTAATCTTCCCACTTCCCTGATTAAAGTGGGGGAAAAAAAAGCGTTAGTGGACAATACACGTTTTTGAGACTTAGAGAAAAAAAAAGCAAATTATCAACAGACAAATGCCATAATACTATAAGAGCTGTTGGAAGTGTCAGCTGACAAAGCACTTGCCTTTCACTCCTGGGACCAGGGCTCAAATCCACCTTAATATCCTAAACAAAGTAAGTCTGCTTGTCTCCATTTGGCATCCAAGAATCCAGTTTCCATATCAGAAGAACAATATACAGTATGGCATAGCAAAGCACACGTCCTTATTCAGTAAAGGACCAGTGCCTACCAACTGCAGAGGCTGAACCGCTTACCCTGGAAAGAGGATCCCTTTAGGTAGTGGTATGGCAACATTGAGGAGCTCACTTTAGAGTTGCCCATTACTCAATCTTGCCTGTAGGTACCAAAAAGGACTTTTATTTCCATCTCTGTCAGTCTTTTAAATTGGAGGGCCATTTTTTCTTTTTGACAGAGGCACCATGCCAAAAAAGCAGGTCATGTAGTGAAAAAATGTTGACCAGTAACAACATGGAAAATACTTGGCCCATCTAGAATTGCAACCACTTAGAGTGCTGTAACATGTAACAACCTACAGTAAGACAGACAATATCATTTATACTCTACAGAGTTAACAGAAAAAATAACTTTAAAATGTAACCAGGGGAAAGCTTGAACTCTGCAGTGAAAAATGTCTTTTTACAATCATTTGCCAGATTCACAGTTAGTTTTGTTAAGTGTAACTAAAACTAATAACAAACAGCTTTAGTAAGCATCAGCTTAGCAAAATGTGAAAGATAAGAGTGACAAAAGCATAAGCAAACAAGAAAAGAGTAAATAAAGGCAAAAGGAAAGAAAGTTGGAGGCCTAGAGGTGTGAAAAACAAATGTGGAAAATCTCAAAGCATACAGAATTTAATTTTGGAGCACGAAAAAGTCCATTTTCACATACATCTTCTCCATATTCTTTATTTTCAAACATATGAACGCAGTCATTCACAATGGTCTGTAGTATCTCTTGATTATGATCAATGCACTTCCGAATCTTGTCAAGGTGAGGAAGAAATTGAGGAAGAAGACTCTGTTGGTTAGCTGGAAGAGACTTAAACTGCCTCTCTGTTCTGTTCACTCGTTCATGCATATTCGTTCTAAAAAGCAAAAGTGTTAGATATTTAGAAGCAACACATGCACTACATGTGAATAATTCACTGTAAGCTGTTCCAATGATAATTATTCATTTTGTTACACACAGAAAGTGACCAGACTTTGTAATTCCTCACCAGAAAACAAGTTTTCAAAAAATTTTTAGGCAAAATTTTTTTAAGCTCTAGTTCTATATTACCACTCTTTTTTAACATGTTCCATCTTAAGAGGACTTACAGCCACTCACTACCATAGCAAGTAATCACTACCTTAATTCACGGATCTACAAAATTTAACAAACAGTCATCTCCAAGACTGTTTCACAAATCCGATTTAAACTGAATGTATAGCTGAATGCAGTGGTAAACTTTGGTTACAGAAAAAATGAATGGAGTGGGAATTGGGATCCTCCAAATCAACTGCTTCTGAAAGAACTGCAAAAGTCATAGCTGGACCATACTGGAATTCCAGCAGCCACACTAAGATGGTAAACTACCTTCTTTTAACAGCATATTCCCCCCTAAGTATGACTACTGTGAATCTGATCACGTAACTGATGCAAATTAAAAATAACTTTTACACTTCTCTCCAAGACAAAAGTTCCATAAAAATGGTGAATCTTCCAAGATTTTGCTAGACCTTGATAGATTTGATTTCTCTCTAAACTGACAAAAGTCTAGTTGCTGAGCACAGTCAGAAATTCAGGACATGAGATACTGCCCCTTTTGTCCACCAAATCATTTTAGCTGCTCAAGTCATACTGCAGTTTCCTGGACTCTTGTGCCAACATACAGCAGCAGAAAGTTGAAAACTAGCCATCAGTGAGAGTAAGGTGCAATTGCTGCAATTTTAGTTGCAACTTCAGTCTGGAAATTTGACCAGTTAATATCTCCTTCAAATGTTACTGAGAAGGGCTTGTTCACTACAATAGCTGCACTAGTTTAAAATTACATTAAGAAATAGAGAAGAAACAATAGGAAAAATAAACTGATTCTCTATATAGAACACATCAGCTTAGCTTAACATCATCTTCTTGAAAGTTTCATCAGAAAAAATCTTTGAACCTAATTCTCCACTCTTTCACGCTAAATTGCAACCATCTAGCAGAATGAACAATTCACTGAAATAAGAACTACAAATAATGAAGTTAAGCCTGTTTATCTCAAGAAGACAAGATCTGGACTCATCTGAAAGCGTGTTACTGCCTTATTCATATAGATGCTTCCAATTAATAAACACCTGTATGTAAACAAAAATTCCAATTATTTTTAACTACCAAGACATTAATTTGACCTAAATTTAGAGTTATTTATTTCAGACAGAGTTAATTTAGTTGAACTTCTGTACAGGAAATTTAAGTCACATCCTTTTCTCATGTGCTACTAAAACAAGAATTCAAAAGCAACCCGGAGCCACAGTTCAGCATGAGGCTGAGAAAGATGTTCCCAGCTTCTTAGGCCTGCAGATAAAATTACATCACTGATAAAAGTAAATTACAGTTGGGAATTGCGTTAATAGCCATTAGTATGAAATATTTTTAACTAAATCTCTCATACATCCAAATTGAATTAGAGAATTCCCTTTGGAAGAGACACTGAAGTGTCATCTAGACCAACCTCCCGCTCAAACAGTAATCCTGGAAACAAATAAAACCCACGTCAGGAAAACCTCAAACAGAAGAAATTACATCGGACCAAACCCCTCATTATTATGTAAAAATTATGCTTGTGCTACATTGACAAAAAGGGTTCAGCAACTAGTAATGACTCACATGATGAGGCTTGGTCAACTTAAGTACAGAGATAATAGTGTTGCTACATCCCAAATCTGCTTTCCAAACCTATGAACGGGAATCGGTTACCAAAACACTAAAAAGGACTAGACTTTTTCAGCCAGTCTCCACCACTCCATTTAAGTGACTTGTTTTCTCTTCTATTCAATGAGTTGAATTATAAAGTCAGGTTTATCTCACTCCTATGGGGACAGCAAGACCTTTTCTGACTCGAGATGCTATCAAAAATGGCATCAATTAGACATAACAACAGGTTTTATCTCTGAGGTCTGTGCAAATTAAAATGTCTTTCAAAAATTTCCCCAATAATTGAAACACCATTTGCAATTCTTTCCCAGCGCGAACTACTATGGTTTTGAAGACTTTAGTTTCTTAAGAGTGTTTTACCTACTAAGAGCCCTTTCACACCCTCTTCAGGTTTGGTGCTTTCTTTGATGCTTCCGAATTGACAGGCATGGAGACAACTTTGAGCGTAACCAGAAGGGTAAGTGGCGCAGGACCCTTTCCCGACTCGGGCTCCCGCACCCCGCCAGGGGCACAGCGCTCCCGGGGGCGCAGAGCGGGAGGTGCCCGAGGGACACGCCCGAAGGAGCGCCCTGCTCCGGGAGCTGCGGGATCGCCCCGAGCCCAGCGGGGCCCGCCCGGCGAGCGCGGGGACCGAGCCTCAGTTACCCGTAATATCGGAAGGCGTTGATGATCCTGCGGAAATGCTCCCGCTCCAGCCGCTCCTCCTCCTGCTCCCTGGCCGCCGCCAGTGCCCTCGGCTCCAGCGTCCGCCGCCTCCGCCGCTCCTCACTCAGCGGGGCCGCCTGCTCCTCCCCGGGCTCCGCGCCCCGGCCGCTCGCGCTCTCTCCGGGCCACGGCAGCTGCTCCCGCTCCTCCTCGCGGCCGCGCCGCAGGCCCCTGCGCATCACCTTGGCCGGGAGGTCCCTCTCGCCCTGGGGACGCGGGGGCAGCGCCTTGCGGGGCACGGCGCACGTGGCCGACATCCCCCGCGCCGCCCGCCGCCGCCGCGCACGCCGCGCACGCGCCCCGCCTCCCTTCCGGCGCGCGCCGGCCGCCCCGCGCGCGGGGGAGTCTCGCGAGAAGAGGAGCGGCGGGGCGGGGGGGGCGTCCCACAGACAGCGGTGCTTTAGGTCACTTCCCTGGCAGAGTGCTCCAAAGCCCTCGGGAACTGGGTGTCTCGGGGAAGACTGGCTGCCTAGTAGCGGTCGTCCCGGCCTGTGTGAAATGGCACCGCAAGGCTGCCACGTGGCGGTAGTGACGCCGAAGCACCTGCCGTACCCTGAGAGGGATCCGCTTCTCTTCAGTGGTCACCCAAGCAGACACCTTAAGCGGTGTCTAGCCGTGCATGAGTCGCTAGGTACTAAATTTCCCCCCACAACACACCTTGGCCCTTATGAGAATTGAGCCCATCCTCCTCCACGTGGCAAAACTGTGGATGGAGACGCCCTCTGTCCTGCAGCAAGTCAGCACATGCCTTTCCAACCTGCTTTGAGAAGTGGCTGATACCAAGGGTCTCACCTGTAAGGGCCCATCCCCTCAGTCTGAGATGCAGAGGAGTTCTGGCCTACCTCACGTCTAATGACAGTGGTAGTCATTTAGTAATCCAAGTAATGTTAACAGGAAAAGGTTTTTTGCACACTGACTTTCTGTGAAAATAGGAGCATCAGTCTCCTAACAGAAACACTCATGCTTTACTCTCAGTATTTTCCAGTTTTTACTCTCACACTGCTCCTGCTCTCTTGAAACTGCATTAACTGACTGGACAGTTAATGGACATTGGACATTGTGCTCAGTGGCAGCGCCAGAGAGAAAACAGAGGCATCACACTCAGTTTGATGAACAAGAGAATTATTACTCCCAAGGGCACATTACTGCTTCTGTAAATTAGGAGTCACCTTTTGTGTGATAAAACCAACACATGAATCACTGATACACAGTCTAAACAGAAACTGAGCTTTTAGAATTTGAAGGTTAGGGTGGAAGAAGTAGCTCTGCAAGATAAAAAGTTTGTACCTGCTACATCAGTGTTTATGACTAGGACATTGTCACGTTCTGTTATTTTGACATGAGGAAATCGCCTTCTGAATATCAAACTAATTATGTACTTGTGCTTCTGCACTTCTCATTTATAAGCCATTAGCCTTCTATAGAACAATACCACTTCCATCACTACCATGTTTCCGAACATATACAAGACACTTTGCAAAGCTTCCCTTCAGCTGTGACAACCTGAAATTGCTTCCAGCAGGAGGTGACACCACTTCCAGAAAATCATCTTTTCTTCACTCAAGAACCACAGGCTCCTGTCATGCAGCTCTCTCCAACCACTTCACAGCTAGCACAGCCCTGGCAATCAAATGGCATTTGCCAAGGGCAAAGTAAAATTTTCCTGTCAGGGGCCGTACCACCTTTAAAGCAAAAGCATTCTGCCAACACGGTAACATTACATGGCAGTTCTGTAAGCTTTTGTAACAAAACCTGAAATACTTTTATCGCCCAAATGAACTTGGAATAGCTCATTCTTGTGACAGTGAAGCATGGACCCACGGCCTCGGGTTCAAGGCAGTGAATGAGTTCATGGAAGATCAGACCCCCCCGTCACCCCGTCCGGCTACAGAGGCGGCTATTAAGGGCAGACACGTGCCGCTCCCCAACCTGTAACTCCTCCAGCGGTCCAGTGAGCATGAGTGCTAGTGCGCTGTCTTCGGGAGCCTACATTTCCCATCCTTCCTTGCGGCACCCCCCTGTAGAAAGTTAACCCTTTCCCTACATATCCCCCTTTTTTTCCCTTTTTTTTAAAATAAGAAATCACAGAACAGTATAACCATAAAACCTTTTTTAACACAAAACAACCTTATTTTAATTATACAAAGTAGGGCCCAAAGCTAAAGGGCTTTTATGAAAACTAACTTACAATATAAGGTTAGTAACCGCACTACCTGTACAATTGAAAAACCAGGGTTTTTAAGAAGAGGGTTGTGTAGGACTTTTATCTGAGGGTGTGTTTACAACTGCGTAAAAACCATCAAATTTATTTAAGGGGAAATGTGTTAGCCTATGGGTATGGGTATTGTGCTTTGTGATCAGGGAACATGGGTGTGATTGAGGTAATGTTGTATAATTGTATTTTGAGGTATATTGATATAAAATGCTTTTGAATTTAGACACACACATACATCTTTCCATTCAAGCAAGCGGCCACCAAACTTCTAGTTCATGCACACATATTTAAAATTTTTATTCTGTTCCTATACTTCAACCATGCATGTAACTTAGCAGTAGTCATTGACTACGTGTCTCTTTTGCTTCAGTTTCATCATTTGTCATGTCCAGTGATTGCTCCTGTTCTGAAGACTCAATAAAAGGCCTGACACACCTAGAGGGGAACCACCTTAGCTGAGTACCTGTAGATATGCACACATATCCTCTCCCCCAGGTCACAAGGCCCACCAGTTCTGACCACTGTCCTGGTATTAAGTCTTTTATCATGACTGGTGGTTTGGGAGAGGATAGCACCTTGGATTCATGTTGATGCTCGTATCCACTATAACCTGTGTCATCACAGTTTAAAAGGTTCAAGACATACAATGCTTTCCATAATAATTCTTGTGGACTCTGCAAGAAGGCAGTCCAGATTGTCCTTTGTCACTGGAATGTAGATCACTTATGGGTCCCGTCCATCCATCTCCTGCAGTCACTCTCAACCTTTAATAACAAGCTTGGCAAGCATGTTGTTAATAGTCCAACCAGTTTTAGGTGGAGAATGGGGCAGAAACAACCATTCCATGATTATTAAGGGATCAGATTCAGTCTGGTCCTGTTGAAAAAAGAACTGCAAAAGGCTGAAATTTGCTAGATACAAGAGCATGCATATCAAGATGTCATCACCTGCCCTGTCTTTCTTCAACGGCCTACGAGCGTATTTTCAAAGCCTGCTTTGCTTCCATTGTTAAAGATCGAGTAGAAATTAAAGCAGGATCGCCTTTTAGGAGCTCAAACGGGGTGCAGTTCCACCATGGTGATGCCCAGAATTGGTCAAAGCCAGTTAATGGCTCCAAGTAACCACTGCAAATCATTTAATGTCATAGTGTCTGTTACCTTAAGAATTAAAGGCTGAGCCATGATCTCTTGCTGTGTAATTCTCCGTCCTAGATAGGTCCATGGTTGGGTGCATTGGATCTTCTCTGGAGTGATCTGTAGCCCTGCTTTTTGAACAGCATTGGTTAGAGCAATGAATATTAACTGTAACTCTGTCTCTTGACCAGCAGCCACTAGTATATCATCCATATAATGATATATAACAGCAGGGGGGTAAAGTTTCCAAATGGGTTGTATTGCATTAGCCACTACTGTTTGGCATATGGTTGGACTTTCGCACATACCTTGTGGTAGTACAATCCAATGATTTCTCTGCATAGGCTCCAAGTGACTCAGGGTAGAAATGGAAAAAGTGAAGCGAGGGCCATCATCAGGATGCAGAAAGATAGTGAAAAAAACAGTCCTTCAGGTCTATTACTAACAAGGGCCACCCAGCAGGAAGCATGGCAGGTGAAGGAAACCCTGGCTGCAACATGCCCATTGGCTAGATAACTGCAAATTGCCCCAAGATCATGTAACATGCACCATTTGCCACTCTCTTTAGGAATACAGAACACAGGAGTATTCCACGGACTAGAAGTTGGTATTATATGTCAAGCATTCAGCTGTTCCTATACTAGATTTTGCAGGTGTGCTAGCTGTTTCTTTTTAGGGGCCACTGATCAACCCAAATGGGGTCATCTGTTTTCCATTGTAGCTTTACAGTTTTGTGGAAGAGCTGACCAATGACCCTTATGGAAGAGCCTGAGCATTTTTTGTCATTATCTGCATTACTGTGCCAAATTGTCCTAAAATGTCCCATCCCCATAAGGTACATGGTATCTGAGCTATAAAAGGAGCAATAAGGGCAGTCTGTCCCTCTGACCCCAATACCGTGCACAAATATGCACTTTGCCTGGGCCTCTGCATGCCACCTACCCCCAGAATGGTCAAGACAGGGAATACCATGGGCAGTCAGAAGGCCACTCCATGTCTTTAATTATGGATACGTCTGCACCTGTGTCCACCAAACCTTTAAATTTGCACCCATCAATGTGATATGTCATAATGAGCTGAGAAGCAGAGATTGTCTTCGCCCAAAAGACTTGAGGCTTGTCTGGGCTTTCAAATGCCCCAGTGCCTCTCTTGCCTTTGCCTGGGGGGAGAGGCACTATAAAGGGGAATTAACTGAGTGAGTTGTTGCCCCTTAGGAATATGACAAGGTGGCAGAGATGTCCAAGCCATAATCTGAATTTCACTGTGAGTCAGAATCAACCACTCCGGGTAGGATTAATAATCCCATTTTTGTGGTAGATGAACGTCCAATCAAGAGGGCATGGACCCCTGCCCCCAGAGGCCCCCATACCCCTGTGGGTATAAGGGCCACTGCAGTAGACGTTAAAGTCACTGGCTGGCTGGCTGGAGGCCAGGTCCAAGCCTGCGCTGCCAGTGGTGGCTGCAAATAAGTCACTGGTCAATTGTTTAGATCCATACTTCTATGATTGGCAGGGGCACGTGGCTTTGCGCCCCTCCTCCAGTTTCCCTGTGGTGCGGGATCTCCTCTATAATTAAGTCCGGATCTGCATTCATTAGTCCAATTCTACCCCTTTCCACATTTTGGGCAAGTTGGAGGGGATCTTCTAGGACAGCTCCTTGTAGAGTTGTCAGATGCTCCACACTGGAAGCAGCCATTCCTCTTTTTTGCCCCTTCAGGTATTCGCAATTGGACAGCTAAAATTGTGGCAAGTGAAGCTGTATGGTTGTCAACAGATCCTACGTTTTGGCAAGCCCGTACCGTTTCAGCAACCATACAATGTTCTTACCTGCCAGGGAAACTGGCCTAAGCAAGTTTTGGACCAGAGGTGAAAACGACAAAGGGAGGAAGACATATGGCCTTTATCCCCATGACCACTGCAGACAACCACCAGAGAGCAACACGCAGGCGCAAGAGGAAGAAGCGAAGGGAGGGGACATGGAAATAGCTTCCAAGAATTGATTATGATAAATCTGCCTTTTCTGGGGAATAGTGCAAATATATATAAGGGGATTATGGTAACACGTACAGTGCATAAAACCACTGCCTAAGGTTTTGTGGGTGTGCACGTCTTTGGTGGAACTATCCCCCATGCACCTGGCGCCGAATAAACGCACCTCTCTATAACCATCCCATTGTGGAGCTATTATTCCGCAAGTCAAGTGCCTGGTAAAATTATGGAGAAGATTGTTCTAGGAAGTATTGAAAAATACCAGAAAGACAATGCAGTCATCAGTCACAGCCCACATGGCTTCGTGAGGGGAAAGTCCTGCTTATCAAACCTGACTTCCTTTTATGATATGATAACCCACCTAGCTGATCAAGTGAAGCCAGGTAATGCAATCCTTTTGGATTTCAGTAAAGCTTTCAGTACCATCTCTCATAGGATCCTTCGGGACAAAGTATCCAACACACTGCTGGATAAATACATTATGTAGTGGGTGAGCATTTGACTCACAGCTCAAGCACAGAAGATAATAGTGAACAGCGTAACATCAGCCTGGTGACCTGTCACTAATGAGATTCCACAGGGTTCCATCTCAGGCCCTGCACTCTTCAACATCTTCGTAAGTGACTTGGATGCAGGACTGGGATACTAAGCAAGTTTGCAGATGACACAAAATTTGGAGGAGCTGTTGACTCCCGCAGAGGCAGGGAGGCCCTGCAGAAAGACCTCAACTGTGGGACTAAACACTTACTACAGCTGGAACAAGACAAGAAGTAAAGATTGCAGCGACCTGGAGGCTGGAGAAGGGTTACATCAAAAGAGCTATCCAAAGAGAAAAAAGAAGACACATTCCCAGAAGGACTGACAGGAACCCAGTTTCATACAAGTTTATGGTTAATGTTAATTGACTGTACAGTTGTAATGAATTTTATTATTCCAATTCTGTACTTTTCCCCTCATGGTCATCCCTATTCGTGATTGGTTAATGCTTGCCGCAGTGCAGCACGACCATGTATGGTTATCTCCTCATGTTTTCCCTTATTTGGATATGCTCCATTCCTTCCTTACCTTGTTTGGTTAATCAATGCCCAAGTTCCACCTACCTTCTAGAAGTTTCTCTCAGCATATTATAAAAGTCTGATGCTCTTGTAATATAGTGCCATTTCTGCTTCACCCTTCTGGAAGTGTGCTATCCCCTCTCTGCCTCCCAGGATTGAGACTCTCAACAAATTAGAGGACTGAGCAATCACCAGCCATATGAAGTTCAGCAAGGGGAAGTGCTGGATTTTGTACCTGAGGTGCGGCAACCCTGGATGCTTGTACAGACTGAGGAATAAGATGCCAGAAGGGCCAACCGTGTCCTGGGGGGTATCAGGCAAAGCATCACCAGCTGGTCGAGGGAGGGGATTGTCCCACTCTGCTCTGCACTGGGGCAGCCTCACCTGGAATATTGTGTGTAGCTTTGGGCACCACAATATAAGAAAGGTACTAAGCTATTAGAAAGTGTACAAAGGAGGGACACGAAGATGGTGAAGGGTCTTGAGCAGAAGCTGTATGAGGAACGGCTCAGGTCAGTGGGTCCGTTCAACCTGCAGAAGAGGAGACTGAGGGAGGACCTCAGTGCAGTCTACAACTTACTTGCAGGGGGAAAAGCAGGGACAGGCACTGATCTCTTCTCTGTGGTGACAAGTGATAGGACCCAAGGAATGGCCCGAAGTTGTGTTACGGGAGGTTTAGGCTGGATGTTAGAGAAAGGTTCTTCACCCAAAGGGTTATTGGGTGCTGGAACAGGTTCCCCCAGGGAACTGGTCACAGCACCAAGCCTGACAGAGTTCAAGAAGCATCTGGATGATACTTTCAGGCATACGGTGTGACTCTTGGGGACAGTCCTGTGCAGGGCTCAGAGTGGGACTTGATGGTCTTTGGGTGTCCCTTCCAACTTGGTGTATTCTGGGATTATATTTGTCCACTGAGTTGCTGTAGCAACTGGCAAGAGTACAGAATTTTGACACACCAGGTGAACTGTATCTTCTACAGTTCATCCTTTGTATAGCCCTGCTTGCTTCTTTTACATCTTATGGGTGAGGTGTCAATGAATCTTCAAAAGCCCCTTTGAACTTCCTGGTACTGCCTACCTCCTATGGCATTACATCTCAGAAGCTCAGTGTCTGCTGCATGATGCATCATCTTTAGCTGTGTGAAATATCACCTTAATATAACTGGTCAATCTGTTTTGAATGAAGAAATGCCTGCTGGACTAGTATTTGTACAATTTGGTGAATACCAGTTCTGCATCCACTTGACTCACAGCTTTTAAGATTTTGTAAACTTTGACCCTTTTCCCCCTCAATCTTCTCTCCAGAGTGAATGGTCATTTTTAGTCCCTCCCCGCAAAGCAGCTTCGGCATTCTCTTGATCAGTTGCCCTTCTTTTAACTCTACAATGGACTCCCTCTAAATGTAGAGACTGCAACTGTCTACCACTGAAAATCTGGGTCCACCAGTCTTACACGGGAGCAAGGTAGCACCACCTGCTTTGTTTGCAAAAAAAACAAACAAACCAAAAAAACAAAAAAAAAACAAAACTGAAAAAATTTATGCAGGTCCAAACTGTGGTACGGTTACAGAAGAATTGTGAAAGATCTCTGCCCTGAGCTCTTCTTACAAGTTACTGAAGTACAACTTCAGTGCCATGTATATTCTGATAATGATTTACACCACAAATGCTTAGATCTGTACTGGAGCTCATCTACCACTTTTGCCTATGGGAGGATCTCACAAATTGAGCTTCTTGCCATTGCACATATGTTTGGTTACTTATGAAAGCTCAGTATCATCTGCAAACTTGGGTGATATCATTGTTCATTCCCTCTGAATCACCATGGCAGAGCAAGTGGATGTGGAAAACTGGCTCCTGTGAGTGGGAGCCCATACTGGAGCAGCAGCAGATTTGTGAGGAGGAAGGAACAGTAGAAACAATACCAAATGAGCAAACCACAACTGCCCATTCCCCTGCGCAGCTGGGAGAGAGGAAGTAGAGAATTCATTAGGGAAGTCAAACCCAGGAAGAAGGGAGGGGTGGGGGAAAAGTGTTTTAAGATTTTTTCTTATTATCCTACTCTGATTTGATTGGCAAAAAATTAAAACAATTTCCCCAAGCCAAGTCTGTTTTGCCTGTGACTGTAATTGCTGAGTGATCTTCTTGTCCTTATCTTGACTCATGTAATTTTTTACTCTTGTCCAGTTGAGGAGTGGTAAGCAATAGAGCAACTTGGGGGGCACCTGGTGGCTCGCCAAGGACAGCCACGCACAATCATCCAAGTATTAGCAAATCTCTCTCAGTTGCACCCTTTCCAAAGGGAAACGAAAACAAAAATACAGTTCAGAGTCAGACAGTCCATCACAGCATATCAGAAAATGTAACACGAAATATTTTTAGTGCAGAATAATAATACAAAATTATATTTGAAAGCACTTTGTCTTAAACACACCTAAAAGGTGTTATCAGATTAGAGCTGTGTTTTCTTATATATTGATTGAGGACTCATTACTGTTATAATAAAGCATTACATTTCAATCACTGATCAGTTCAGCTGTACATATTAAGTAATATAGTCCATCCTTTGCATTTCATATCCATAGCTTTATTTTTATTCTGGCTGATAAAAATGTAAGATATTGCATAGAAAATATAGGAGTTAAG
>JAWWEW010000088.1:3294539-3306324 GCA_035583185.1 Anabacerthia variegaticeps | reverse complement strand
CGCGCCCCAGGCCCAGCCGCACCGCGCGCCCCCTCCGGCCGTTCCCTCAGCGGGGGCGAGGGGAGGGGCGGGGCCTCAGCCCGAGCGCGCGCGCCGATTGGCTGCGCCCTGCCGTGGGCGGGTGGGGCGCCTGCGGCGCGCGGAGCGGAAGGATCTGTCCCGCTCGCTGCTGTCGCCGCCGTGGTGCGCCGGTCCCGCGAGGGAGCACCGCGGAAGGTTTGGCCGCCCCGCCCCGCGGGCCCGCCGGCAGGGAGCCGATCGCCGCCGCGCCGCTGCTCTCCGCGCCCTCAGGCCGCCTCCAGACATGTCCAAGCCGCCACCTAAACCAGCCAAGCCGGGTGAGGGAAGGACGCAGCGGCCTGACCCGTCGTCCCTGTGCGGGATGCGGCTCAGTCCGCTGCCTGCTGCCGCGTGAATGGTTTGGGAGTCGGGTGCGGGCTCTCACAGAGCCGGGGCGTGGGTGGGAGCAGGGCAGAGCCGCCCTTCCCTTCCTGTCCGCTCCGCTCGCTTGACACGGAAGTGGCTGGAAAGGACCGTGGCGTTGCACTCGGTTTTCGAGCGCTGTGTCTGGGCGGCTTCCAGCGCTTGCCCTATGTGGGGAGAAGATCCGCGGGTGCCCCAGGTTGGAGCCGGGGCGCGGGGACGGTGTCCCTGTCGGTGCGGCCTGGCGCCCAGCCGTGTCCCTGTCGGTGCGGCCTGGCGCCCAGCCGTGTCCCGGTCGGTGCGGCCTGGCGCCCAGCCGTGTCCCGGTCGGTGCGGCCTGGCGCCCAGCCGTGTCCCTGCCGGCCCGGCCGTACTTCCGCTGCCGCAGCCGCGGGGCCCTCGGCGCTCGGCGTCGTGGCGCTTGAGAAACAGCACTGAAATTTTCTGAGGTTTGCCATGTGATTGCGTGGATTAGCAATACAGTAATACATAAGAGCGGTTTTATAATACAGCCCCAGTCTTCTAACGTGGCATCAACTGCCTTTTCCTTGTAGGACTCTTAGCAGCCAAACTCTCAATGTGCTCTTTGAAATTGGGGTATAAATGTGCACATCGATGCATAGATTTTTGTTCCTGGGTTTTTTTAGAAAAAAATTAATGCAAAGTTAGTTTTTAAAAAAAATAATAGCAGCCGCAGTTTTTTTTTTCCTTAAAAATATATGAAAAGCTATGGGAAGTTGCACAGTTTTAAGTCCTGGAATAGAAGTCGCATTTTTTATATAAACACATACTCTTTTTCTAAAACTTGAGCCACTATTTTTAGGGTTTTCTTTTTTTTTAATAAGGAATTGATCTGAAAAATGTAATGGCTGTTTATTGTGTTTGTGTATCGTCTCCCAGTGTAAAAGTTTAAATTCTTACCTAGGAGTTAAAATTTCGCTGTGACTGTAATTAAATAGACAAGAGTAGTTGGTGTCTCCCAAAACAGGACTATCTGATCCATAAATACATCTCAATTTCAATATTTTTTTATACTTGGAATGATGTTTGAAATTCTAGTGTAAGAAAATTAATGAAATACATAACCTAATTAAGTATTTTAACTTGAGAGGTTATAAAATGAATTTTTAATTTGAACTCAAGTAGGTGCAAACCGAGTTTAGACCATTTAAAGCATCAGTCTCAACCTGCCTCCAGAAGCAAAATCTGCTAAAGTTCTCTGAATATAAAGTTTCATTCTTGGAAGAATTTCCTTTGCCCTACAGTTTGCTAAGCCTCTTTGAAAATAACTTGCCTAAATGGAAAAGACAGTAATAAAAGCATTGCTGTTGTGAACCCTCACTGAAAACAACCAGTCCTGAGGTCTGTAGTTGTATGTCTGACTTTCTTCTGTCTGTGATACCAGTTTCACCCGTGATACTGTCATTTATTTTCTTAGGGTTATAAATGTTAAATACATAAATATAGCAAGTGCATGTGGTGAAATAGTTTCTACAGCAGTGTAATACTACCTCTTTCTATGCCATTTAGATTGCTGTTGCTGGAATGTCTTAGTGCATTTGGTCTGTGTTACTTTTTCTTCACTGGTTGTTATCAGGTATCCAGTCTGTAAGCTGTGTAAGGGAACAGCAAACCTGCTTGCCTTGCTGCTGAATTTATACAGCTCAGGACACATAGAGGAGAAAACAAGGCATTGGTTGCTGTAGTCCTTTCTTATGTGTTCAGAAATTAAAAACTGTAGGTTGGACAGAGAAGGAAAGAAGTATGTCAGGTGTCATGGAAGTGAAAATCTGTAGTGAAATAAATATTAATCCTTTTTAAAACAGTGTTCACCACTTCAGTTAGGTATTCTGAACATTACAGTTGGACAGTGCTTTAAAAATGTGGGAAAAAGAGGAGATGTGAAGGGGAAAAATCAACTAGCACTGTCATTTTCTTCAGCACGAGAGCATTTTATCTGATAAGTGGCTCTTCTGTGAATCCTGTTGTGTACAGCACATTAGGATTTCAGTTACAGAGAAATGGTTTTGGCATCAATATATGTTAGGCAGTCATGTGATATGTTAACAGTTGAGCTAGACTTTTGGGGTCTGTGGTTAGCCCTTGAGTTAGTGGTCATGATTGTTTATAGAGGCTCTATAAAGCTTTTAATTTCTAATGTTTTGAGGCCCTTTTTATTTTTAACAAGTGTGTCTAGGTTTGCTTTTCTCTTGTGGCTCTGTATTATTATTGTTTTCTAGCTGTATTTTTTGTTTAGCCTCACTATGGAAAATAAAGAGTTTAGTGGGTGTTTTAAATAGTAGAAACATGCTTCTCTGTCAACATTATGCAAGAGTAAGATTTCCCTTCCATCTTTCAAAAGATCTATTGATGTTTCAAACTATATTGTTCTTTGTACAGTTCATATCATGTTGGATATTAATTCTGTTTACAGAATTTCCTTTTTAAGTCCTTTGAATTTGACAAGCTGTATTGGCTTCTGCTTGTTGTGTGCTAGTTAAGCACTGTCTCATTGAACAGTGCTTGCTCTCTAATTATGTCTTTTTGATTAGAGCCCCACATAGTGTGCAGCAACAGCTTTTGGGGATATGAAATTGCTGGTTTAATACCTTAAAGAAATCTTTTATATTCACCAGGTAGTGTAAGGTTTGTTGATTCTGGCCTAAAGTTGACACAATGTTTATATTTTATGGAGAAAGACCAGTCTTTTTACCAAGGAATTTATAGTTTTAAATTACTCCAATTGAGAGGAAGGGAGGCAGGTGGAAACATGCTGTATATAACATTAAGGGTTGCTACCTTAAAGCAGATTCATTGCCTTTGCTCCCACTAGTTAGTAGCTGTCAGAGTTCAATATAGAATTCTGGATAGAAATACTGAAGTTGGATCCCAAACAAGGTCAGCTCAGTTCTGAGGTAAAGTAGGAACTGTGACAGCATTAACATAAGCAGAAGACTTGAATTGAGTCACATGCTTAAGGCCTTAGCAGTAGGCTTAAATTCAGTGTAAGTGGTAGCTTGGGATTCTTTGCAGTCAAAGAAAGGTTTCTGTTAGCCAGGAAGATGTAAACAAGTGAATGTGGGGAGTTACAGAGCTCTAGGAGAAGAAAAACATCAGAGAAACAATAGAAGAGATTCAAGTCTGATTTCAGTATGATTTTAAACTTCCATTTCAGATCTGAAACCCTCATCTTAATGCAAGTTGCTGGGGCCAAAACCAACCTTTCTTCAGGTGAAGGCATGCTGGTACTTGCAGAAGTAAAATTAGTGAGAAGTAAAAGATTTTAGCATTAAACTGTGCCAGTGACATTGTGTTCACTTACGTCTTCTGTGAGAATATTTTTAGTTCTGATTTTGTGTGAAGAAATGCCATTTTTTTCTTCCCCTCCAGATACTGGATAGTGCCGTCCATGTTTGCTCCTGGACTACCCCAGTTTGTCATCTACGCTGACACCATTCTATTCTTTGTATTCTTTTTAATATGTTCCTAAGCAGATTTCTAGGCTTGCTTGCTTGTTTGTTTAATGCACCCTCATCCCTTCCTACCCACAGACATGTATGCCCTGTGTTCACTTCCTGTTCCTAACAAAGACTCTTTAGAAGTGAAAGATGGTTCTCTAAACAGTGGGGACTCCACTGGTTTGTTTTTTTTTTTTTCTGTCCCAGTTATGGTAATCCTTAAATACTATGTTGAACTCCCTTGTGACTGAACATTAGCCAGCATGTGTCCAGTTGGCCAAGAAGGCCAAGGGTATCCTGGCCTGCATCAAAAGTAGCGGAGCCAGCAGGACCGGGGCAATGATCGTTCCCCTGTACTGATGAGGCTGCACCTCAAATTCTGTGTCCAGTTCTGGGGAGCACTCACTTCAGTAAAGACATTGCAATATTGGAGTGTGTCCAGAGAAGGGCAGCAAAGCTGGTGAATGGTCTAGAGAGGAAGTCCTGTGAGGAGTGGCTGAGGAAGCTGGGGTGGAGGGTTAGCCTGGGGAAAAGGAAGGCTTGCTTGAGAACTTGCTGCTCTCTACCAGTACCTGAAAGGAGGTAGTAACAAGGTGAGTGTTCATTTCTTGTCCCAAGTGACACAAGTGATAGGACAAGGGGAAATGGCCTGAAGTTGTGCCAGGGGAAGTTTTAGTTGGATATTAGGGAAAACTTCTTCACTGAAAAGGTATGTCATGTGTTGGAGCAGCCTTCCCAGGGAAGGGATCTAGACCCTGGAGGTATGTGAAAGATGTGTGGATGTGGCACTTAGGGACATGGTTTATTGTATTGGCAGTGTTAGGTTAATGATTGGACTTGATGATCTTAGAGATCTTTTCTGACCTACATGATTCTATGAGAAGCCAGAAAAAAATTTGTTTTGCTGGAATGTCCTACTAATAAAATGGCACATCTTCTGAGAGATGTGGAGATCATAAGATGAACATCTCTCTTCTTACTAAAGCAAACTGCAAGCATATCACAAATTATTCTGATCTGTAGCTTACCTTTGATAATTCCACTTGACCAAAATGTTGTGACTTAAAATTGCTGATATACACTGCCAGAGGGTGTAATTCCTTTGCAAGTTCTTAGATCAACACTGTGAAAACAAACATGCTGCTCTTTTATCACCACACTTTCTGTGAGATCAAGCAGAACATGCCTCTGACTTTATTCAAAGAAATTAATCTGAACATGTATCACAATTTATATTCCCAGTTATAAATATTCTCAGAAGACACTAAAACTGACATAAGACCTGGAACATGCAAACTGTCCTTTTTCTTCCCATCATCCCATGTTCTATGCATATTTTCTCTTTTTGGGCCATTTCTTATGGGTAGGGATTCAAATCAGTTGTTTTCAATCAAGTTGATGACAGAGAGAGTACCTGATTATGAACTGTTTCTATGTAGTATTCTGGGAACAAGAAAGAGGATGGCTGATGATAGCACAGGATTCGTTTGAACCCTTGAAGGAGCTTATTGATAGATTATCAGTTTTTTAATTTTTCTATAGACAACCATGGTCAATTCTGATTTGCAACACCATAGAAATTATCCCTGTATTCTAGGCACTGATAATGCTTTGTGACACATAGTGAGTCTGTTTATCTAAAGTTATTCTGATTTTTATAGTAATCTTGAGCTGCTTAGTCTAAATACAGCTAGATCAATATCTGATTTCTAGAATCTTGCTTGCATCAATGAGATTTGATTATATCTGTCTATGGCAGATGAAGCAGGGTGTGAAATGCTAACAAAAGACTCATAAGAGGTCACTGTGGCCAAGCCTTGGTAGCTGCTGTGAATATTGGATTACTGTCATCATTATTTTCTGTAAAATAAAAGTCTCTTCAACCATGGACTGGTTTGGGGTTGTTTTTGTTTTTGTAGTTTTTCATTTGGTTTGTTGGTTGTGGGATTTTTTTTTGTTTTTTGTTTGTTTCTTGGTGTGTTGCTTGTTTTGTTGAGGAAGTAATATTAATTGACAGCTAATGAAAGTGGTTTTTCTCACCTTTGGTGCTGAAAGTTTGACCTAACACAAATACCTAAATAAGGATTGTCATGCAGTATAGGTCAAGGTTCTTTTTTTTTTCTTTTTCTTTTTCTTGTTTTAGCTGTTCATTAGTGGGGGAAAACAAATAAGAGGAAAGCAGAGAATAGTTTGGTGGCTGGTTGAGTAAAAGGGGATGTTATTGCTAGTGACTGCGATGCTTTGGAGAAGCTGAAGTAAAAGACTAGAAAGGAAGTGGGGGAAAAAAGCTCACTAGGAGAGAAACAGTAGCTCTTTATTGCAAAACACTTAGCACTTCTTTGGAAACAGTCTTGTGTTAAGAGTATTGCAATTGACTGAAAATGATTCATGTTGTTACAAATTAACAAAAATCTCTTTTTAGAAAATGGTCTTTGGTTTTGTGAGATTTTTTTATTAATATTGTAAAGCACAGCAGGTGTCTTTCTTCAGTTCAGTACATATCAAAGCAACATTTTTAAGCTGTTACTGTTTAGCTCCTCTGTTTCATTGCTTTTATGCTTTTAATTGGGACAAGATGGTCTTAGAAAAATGAGTTGTCCGTTTCTCTTCCTTATAAAAGCTGGATAGGTTTATAGGATACGTTATACAAAATAAATTTAGGGATGTGAGGTCAGCCCAACCTGACAAAGTCATTAGTTTTATGGTGCTGGTTACAGTTTGACTCCTTTACCATGTTGTGTTGCTGAGGAAAGGTTTGGGAAGTTTATATACTAAGAATATTTGTATCTTTTTAGTATGTGTAATAGGTTACCTTTTTTGTTTGTCAAACGGTTGTTTTGCAGATGTTTAATGCAGATTCCATGAGAAGGCAAAAGACAGTCTTGTGGCTAAAGTATAGGATTTGTACGAGTTGAAATGTTAATGGCTCCAGCAGTGTTCATTTGCGAAAGCAGGAAGTGCTTTGCTGACAATGTGCAAGGGAACAGCCCATGTACAGGTGTGAAGACCAGAGGATGACTACAACAAATTAATCTTTGTTCAGCAAGGAGCTGGATTTTGAGGCAGATAAGGGAAGAGGCTGATAAAAGGCATATCCTGCAGGGTGGGATAGTGATTTTTATCATGCCCTCCCTTACACAACTGGTTCAGGTATGAAGACTCCCCTGGGGGAGGTACTGGGACATTCACATGTAGACTTGAAAGTATTCATCTCTTCTGATGGGACATAACTGACTTAAGTAAGCTGAGGTGAGAGGCAGGTGTCTTGTCTTAGAAAGTGTTATAAACCATCAAAGACCAAAGCCTCCCAGATTTATTTCTGGGGCCTTCCACCAGAGGATCACGCATGACACACAGTGTTACATCAGACAGTGTGAAATTCCGCCTCCAGCAGAAGTACCTAGCTGTTGCCACCCATCCTGAGTGTATATTAACCCATTGAACTTTGTGTTTTGTGGGTTTTCCACATCTTCCCCAATGGATCAGGACTGATACTGTCACTTCAACCAATGGACATTGAAATTGCAACAATCAAGCCTTGTTGCTGGATCCACAGGTGGTGATATTCTTCCTCTTATCCTCCTACTCTCCTCCTAATTTCTTTTCAAAATGTATTTTAAGCCAGACTAAAAATTTCCAGTCAGTGCCTTAGTAAGTGCCTTGCGATGTCTGGATAAGCTAAAGGTGGCTAAGTTGAAGTTTGTGAAATGCCTTAGTTTGTCTGGATGTTGTTTTAAAATTTGCTAGGTACCTTATTCTACCTTAATGTAGTAAAACTTCACAAGTAAAAGTTTGTTATTGACCTTCCTGAAAATTTTGTTGTTTCTCCCATGCACTGCCCAGACTGAATCAAGCAACCTTCCCCTAAACCCACCAAGCAGATTGGGGCATGGCAGGATTGAAAAAAGAACCTGTACTTAGAGAAAGATTTTTTGTTAGTGGGACACTTCACTGCCCCGTGCCTCCATTTACTTTGCTTTTTAAAGGGATACTCTCCTCATTAGTCATGCTGAGAGTAAAGTCATTAATGTTTGCCTGGTTCCTTGAAATCTTAAAAAGGTACATGTTTCCTGTATTCTAGTTATTTTGTCCCGTAGAAGTATGTGGTGGAGAGGTACAGTCAAATTGGTGCTAATTATTAGTTCACCACCCTGCATGAATCTTGAAATGTGGTTCATAGTGTATAGTCAGTAGGAAGTCGGAGCAAAGGAAGACCTTGGGTGCTTTCTAACTTTTGTCTTATTCCAAAGCAAAAATTATCACCAACTATCTGCATGCATAGGGATAGGTATAGTATAAAAGTACTTCAAGTGATTACAGGTGTTTATGTGCCTAGTAAAATACAATTTCTATTTCCAGAACAGGGATTCAAGACTAGTATGCCCTTTCTGTGCTAACATTTAGGTATTTTAACCTTCTAAACTGAATTTTTGCATTAAAATTTGGTACAAGTAATTTCCATTACAAGTCCTAAAGTCTCCTTGTTCTAAGCTCTTAAATACAGGAAAGTAAACAGACTTAATATCTCTTTATAAATAAATTTTTGGAAGATTGGTGCCAGTAATTAGTATTGTTTAACCCCCATGTGAAGTGCTGTAAAATTAACATTAACCAGACTTGCAGTTCTATAGATGCAGATCAGTACTTTTGTATTTCATCACAGGAAAATGTTTAAAAATGTGTCTGGTCTGTGTGTGACACCACAGTTGGGTATTTGGGGAAGTAACTCTCTGTTTCAGTTTTATAGAATTTAAAAAAAAAAAAAAACAAAACAAAAAAACTAACGAAACAAACAGCTAACAACCAAAAATGAATTGTCTTTTGTTTAAACAGCATGTCAGCATCAATGTTTCTCTTCTTTTCCTCCACATGTATGATAGCTTTAGAAAACTGTTGACACATAAGCAGTACATTATTACAGAAACCACATACGACATGCACGAATATATTTTTTCCCCTGTCTTGTGCCATCTTATTTCTCCTCTTAACATTTCTTGTTTTTGCCTTTTGTTGCCCATTGCCTCCTTTTGCTTACATAAAATCTTGGAAACTGGTGGGTGATGGTTGTAGTCTCCAGAGTTGTCAGTGTGTAGTTCTGTCTTGTGTTTTTCTGCTATCTGTTTAAGAAAGCCAAGGAGAAGGGACAGTACTCCTGTCATCCATCCTGCTTTGTCATCTCATGTTCCTTTTTCTTTTATTTTTTTTTCTTTCCTTGTTATTGTTGTTTGATTTCTCCCCAGCTGCAGTTCATGTTTCATACTGAAGCTCTTAGATCTAGGAAACATCCTTGTTCAAGGATACTGTTCTTGTTCATCATTTCTGTGTGGGTGACGAGCAGAATAGCAGTTTCATTCTTTTTTTACTGTTGCCACAGTTGTAAGTATTTAGCTTCTGAGGCAAAGGTCACTCAGTTATCTACTTTTAATAAACTAAACACAATTTTGTGTATGTACATTGTATTGTACCAGCTTTTGTCAGTTAGTTCCTTAGTTTTTTAATTCCTGGATTAAGTGTGACCTAAGTAATGAATTGTCCTGATGAACCAAACATTTCTTTAATCACAGTTAATCTGTATAATATATAATCTATATGAATATGTGAAATATAGCTTAAGAACCTTTGCGTAACCTACACTTGCATACTTAGGATATTAAAAGGTAAATAAAACTACACGCTTAAGACTTCAGGTACTCAAAAGCAAACAATATGGAACAGGGCATAGTGGATTTCTCCACTGAGTTCAGTGGACTTAAGCAGTTCTCGTGCTTGCTGCTGGTGCTCTTGAAATGTACCTTTACTGAATTGTTTTAAAACGTTTTTGTAGTGATGCTTCTTTTGCAGTTTATGCAATTTAACCTTACTGCAGAGAGATATGTTTTCTTTTCTTGCCTTGAATGCTGCTGACAATCTCTTCCAAGCTGCCCTATTACAGCTAATGTTACTGTCTTACTAGAATAGCAAATGCTACAGCTTATTTTAAGCATCTGAATGGAACATGTCAGTTGTACATTCCATAAATAGGACTTGGTGACCATTTGTTATTTTTCTTAAATGCAATGAGTTCTGTGCTACTGCATTATTTTCCTATTAGTAGTGACTGCAAGTAAGTGTGAGAACATATTGCAGACATTGGTCATTGGTTTGTTTTTTGCTTCTTTCCTTAACTCTGTACCTTTTGAAAGATATGATACTGGAATAAAAATATATACACCATGTATGAGTGTGTAAGGGTGTATATGACTGAAACTATGCTTTGCCTCAGAAACCAATGGCAACACTTGAGATTCATGGTGATCTATAAAGGCCATGTTAGGTGTGCGTAAGAGGCTTCTTACATATAACTGATCAGATGGCTAGTTTCCTTTATAACTTATGCTGACCGATTTTTTAACTCGTGCTGCTGAGTCTTTTCATCATGATGTTCACTGACAGAGGCATAGCACAGATTCATTCAGCAAGCTGCTTTAAGGTTGAAAGAAAGCAATGTGTTTGGATTTGAGGGCTCTGTGTGTGTGTGTGTGTTCTGTGTTTAAAAGGCATGCTACTGGTACTGATTTTTTTTATTTTTTTTTTTCAGGACAGGTTAAAGTCTTCAGGGCCCTGTATACTTTTGAGCCCAGAACAGTAAGTAAATCTAGATTTTAGGGGTTTGAGAAGCTTAATTTTAATCCTGTCTGTAACATTTCTTCAGTTCTGCCTATTAGACTTACTGTATATGTTTTCAATGATAAAGCCTGTTGATGAATGTTTGTTCGTAATGTGACTAAAACTGCCTGATAAGTCATCACTCTCCAGTAAGTCCAGCTCTGTTTAAAAGCAGCATGCTTTCTTTTGTAGTATCAGTTACCTGTAATCTTGAGTGATTTGGTTTCTCTTCCAAGGTTAACAATGATAATCGAGACCTAAGAGATTTGATGAACTGGGAACAACCAAAAAGGTGATGAAGTTAACAAACACAAGATACATTTCACTGCTTCAGTTGCACAGTGCTCTATTGGAAAGGCCACGATTCCTGTGTTTTTATGAAAGTCACAGATCCAGCCTTGTCACAGACTTGTCTGTCTGTAGACAAGTCAAACTACAGAGTATCAGGTTGTTGTCTAGGTGCTAGAGAGTTTGAGTTATCATTCTTTTAAATGAAGAGGTGAATGTGTTCTGGCTTATCCAGGTATTTGTTTTTCTTTCATACACATATTCAGATATTTTTCTTTTTTTTTTCTTTTCCTTTTTATTAAAGCCAGATGAACTGTACTTTGAAGAAGGAGATATCATTTACATCTCAGACATGGTGAGTCTAAGACATCCCGTACAGACTGAATACTTCTGAGATGCAACATATCCTTTCTAAAATATTTTCCCTGTTCTCTGCAGAGTGATACAAATTGGTGGAAAGGAACTTGCAAAGGGAGAACTGGACTAATTCCAAGCAACTATGGTAATGTCTAGAATATTTTTATTTGGGAATATCATTCACAATGAAAGGAAATCACTACATAAAAAGACGTATTTTCAGAGACGGATCACGTTGGCATTTAACCCTACTCTACCTTGTGTTTTATAATATATCTGTCTGCAGTCACCACTGTACATCAGCAGGGGACAGGCTGTCTTGTGTTTTTATAACCTAGATATAGCTTGAGTCTGCCTAGCGTTCATGTTTCTGCTTGTGCAGATAAACAGCAATAGCTATTCTCAGTTTTGAGGGGAAGAACGTTTGGATCTAAAGGAAGCATTTTCATTTGCCATTTGTTGTATTTTAGTGAATATATTCAGCTTCAAAAAAAAATTGTTTTCTTGTTTAAAGAGACATAACAATATAGAACCAAAATTTACCTCTTGAATATCTGCCTTGTTTTGTGTGGACACAGCCAGGACAACTGACCCTGAGTGATTGAAGAGATACC
>JAWWEW010000088.1:3283632-3294529 GCA_035583185.1 Anabacerthia variegaticeps | reverse complement strand
AAATGTTTGAACTGAATAGAAACTGCTTTTTCAGATTCAACTAAAATCACTTTTAAAAGCCTGGAATATAGTTGGTATAGCACTGTTGTTCCAAGTCCTCCCAGGAACTGTAGACAGAGTAAGAGTGTCTCATGACAGATTGTGTCACAACAATATAATAGTAACTGAGGTTGCTTCATGTTGTCCCTTCTTCACTAGGAGACCTTGTGGTAGCAATGCTATGATTTCCTGCCCTGTAATTAATAGAAGTACATAAACAGAAATCCATGGTGTGGTTATTAAGACCACAGAATAAAATTTTACTTCATTTTGGGACTTCCCAACTGACTCTATTCTTGCCATCTGGCAGAGGTCAGAGATCATGCACTGTTATATGCAAGCAGAATAGTTTATACATGCGTACCTACACTCAAATTTTTATTGAACATTGAAGTGTTATATTTAAAATAAAACCAAAAATTTACTAATTCACCTTGTGTTCCCATTGAGATAATTTGGAAAACTTCAATTTTAGACCAGGGTAGGTGTAGTGGCTTAGTTTCCTTGGTTTTGGTCTAGGCCTTCCCTGCTAACAGGGTTATAACTAAGGAAGTATTCCACACCATTCCTTTATGTAATCAGGTGTATATAAAAAAAAGAGGGGAGGTTCTTTGCTCTCTTCCTTTTGGGTGCTTGGAGGACAGTGGGTCTCAGTGTGTTGGCTTCGCTCTTATCTATGTGAGCTGAGGCCTGTCTGAGAAATCATTGTCCGAAGCTGCACAGAGGTGGAGATTTCTGCTGTTTTCTTGAGGGGAGTTAGTGAGAGTTTATTGTGTTAGTTACTTTATTGAGCTATTGCCTGAGTTTTTTTGAGTGTATATGTCTCTTCTTTTTTTGGTTTTTACCTGATTTTTGTCCTTTTTCCCCTTCCCTTGTTCCCCCTTTCCCTTTTGGGGTTGTTTGGGATTCTTGTTCTGTATATTCGTAGTGTTTAAATGTATATAACTGTAATATATGTGTATGTATATTTTTGCTACAAATTTTCTTTTGGTACTTTTTTCTTTTGGGAGGGGCGAATCTGTGTGGCTAGCGGCTGAGTTTGGCAGGGAGCCAACCCAAACCTCCACAGTAGGGGGAATGGTGTCTCAGTTTGCACATTTGCAAAAATTTCACATGTAAGCAGAGCAGAAGTCTCTGCAGACCTTAAGAACAAAGAGTACTAGGAACATATCTTCTGATTTAGACAAACTGTGTAAAATCCCTAAGGCAAGCTTCTTCCGTTTGCACCATTAGGACCGCCTAGTTTCCTTGGTTTTAACCAACTAAACACCGTGATCTCCTGAAACATTTTCTATCACCTTTTCTGTAACTATTCTATAACCTTTTTTGGCAAAAGGTGGAGGCAGACCTGAAACTACTGAGTCTCAGGTGGGGTCTTGTGCTCCATCTGCTGGGCTTGAAGGAACACATTTTAAAAGAATGTGGACGAAAAGCTGCTGAAAGCAGAATCAGTGTTATCTGCACTAAAATATAACTTCTGGCAAGAATTTTCTAAAAGTATTTTGAGACAGTGTTGTTAATGTTAATGCTGTCTGCTGTGTGCAACAAGCACTGCTCATTATGACTAACATGCTGCATGTGCAATAGCTGTTTTCTCTGTGCCCAGCTTTTCTGCATTCGTATTCTCTTCACTGTTTGCACAAATTATTTCGAAATTAAATACCAGAATCTAGCATTTATGTTTTATTTTACTCACAGCCAGCAAGTTAAACATGTGAAATCTTACATTATGGGAGGAATGCATGCCAAAGTAAGAAAAGATCTGGATAGGTCAGAAGAGTCTTGAGACTTTATTTCTGGTAACAGATGTACAGTTATTAGTATTTGCCTGCATTCTATCAGATTACAGGTACAGTGTGACCTGAGGAAAACCTTTTCAAATTCTCCCTGCCTCCTGTAACAACCATAGTGCAGGGGCTTAGAGATCCTACTCATCTCAGATTGTAGTCTGTCCTACTTGCCTGTTCTCTTACTAGTTAGAGTGATTTCCACCTGAAAAGTTTTTAAAACAGAAGGTTAATCTTCAGTCTGCCCATCACTACTGATATTGTTTAAGCAGGGGGATTTTTTTGCAGACCTCCCACAAGTTTTCCAGGAAAAATAAAAAATCTCCATCAAATAAAAAGGAAGCCTATTGACAGCAAATCTTTTTAACTACCCTTCACAGACCCCTTGGAAATAATTCACTTGTAACTGCAGATTGCAAGCTTTAGGTTGAAAGCTTAGCCTTGTGCAACTGCTTGGAGCCATCTTACAAGTTTAGAAAGGGAAGTAATTGAAATTTAATACTGCCAGATTCTTGGTAAGTTGCAACTGCTGATCAATTTGATGCTGCTGTTTGAAGTTTTGACAAGAATTTTCTCTGAAATGCGCTCCTGTACATAGGAAATTGAAGTTCATCTGAGTAGTCTGTCACACATAAATCCCTTTCCGTATTAGAATCAACTGTAACTATTAGTGATTCATATGGAATAAATCTGAGTTTTATTTCCACAGAGGTGTCAGAAATCTATCCAGTTTCAGAAGTATTTAGAATTTACTGTCTCATTTCAGTGGCAGAGCAAGCAGAATCTATTGATAACCCACTGCATGAGGCTGCCAAACGAGGTAAGTGTGTTTGGTCTTTTCGTTGTGTCATGCTAAAGGGTGTTTTGCTTGTTTTCAGTAATAATAAAAATAACAAAATAATAGTAGTTGTAATAATACATTTCTAATGAAGACATTCTGCCTGGTTTGGTTGTCTGGTATTTTGAACAAGTTATCTGGTAAGTTTTAAGTCTTTGAAAAGCTGAGATAGAGATGTCTCAGTTTAAAAGAAACTAAGATGTTTATCTGGACTAGGAAGGGGCCTCTTCCCAAAAACCACCACAACCTTTGAAATTAAGAGACTTTAATCAGAAAATGTATAGAAAAGGATAACATTTCTTTACTACAAATATATATATAACCAGAAACAGAACAGAACAAACAGTAACACCGTAACCAAAACTTTCAAACAAATCCAGTTCTATCTCTGCCCTTTCAGTGCAGTTCTGTTCACAGGGAGTAGAAGGCGATGAGCAGCCGCAGTGAGTCACTCACGGGCTCTGATGAGGCAAAGACTGGGACCAGGGAGAGGCGCTAGCTCCAAAATTGACAATGGCAGCCACATGTTCGTGATGAAACCCTTCACACGCGCACTGCGAGGACCCTCTCCTACCATCCTTTGTCCAAAAAAGTGTTGCAGGGGCAGGGGGAAGGGGCAACAACTCTTCTGCAGATGGTGTCGGCCCCTCAAGGAGTTTGCAGTGAGTCCGCACAGCAACAGCTGTTCCCTCCGAAGAATGGCAAGGGGCGTGCGGAGTCAGTGGTCAAGCCAGAAAAAAAAAAAGGACCACCTTCCAGTGTTTCCATCAGCCCAACAAACAGCAGTTGGTACCCATGCAGACCGACAAATGTGGCCAGCACCACGAAAACCTCTCTCTCCCCTCCCACCTTCCCCAGTCCTCTCCCAGCCATCACATTGGAATGCAAAGCTATCAGCCATTCCTTTGTTTAGGCTTTTAGACAATTAGCTGGCTCTGGGAGCAGGTAGTGGAGCACTGGGCTTCAAACAAGCCATCTCATCCTGGCTCTTCAACTCCCAAACCACTGTGTTGGTAAGGGAGAGAAAAAAATTCCATGAAGGATTTTGAAACTATAACAACAGCCTAGTAGAATTACCACTCTGATTGCATACACACAAAAAGCGTGGTACAATCCATTTAACTACATAAGGATCTAAAGGTCTCCTGGGAGTGGAAGGTTTGTAGTATGACTAGTTGTTTATTGAATAGCATTGCTACTAACTCACTTTTTCTCTTCCTAAGTTCATATGAGGATGATTATTTAGAGAGAACGATCTGTCTTTAATGGTTCTGTTAACTCTTTAAAGAAAAAATGGTCATCAAAACTAATTTTATCTTTCAGGCAACCTAAGCTGGTTGAGAGAGTGTTTGGATAATCGAGTTGGTGTCAATGGCTTAGACAAAGCTGGAAGCACAGCTCTGTACTGGGCATGCCATGGAGGCCATAAAGGTATCAGAGAATTTGAAATTACAGTTCTTTTCTTGATGTGCTTGTTAGACTGATAAAATTGCAGTGCTAAACAACAAAGCCATTTTTTATGGTCATTCTGGTTTTTTATAAAAGAAAAATTAGAGCTAGAAGGGAGGTTCAGCTCCGTCAAATGCTGTGGTTTGTTGCTGTTAAAGCAGTCATTCTAATTGGTGTAACTGTTAGAAGCAGAGTGGTAAGAGGACAGAACAAAAAGAGGTTTTCTATTATTTTGTGTATTTTATGCAATAGCATTTCTTTATAATTGATAGTTATTTTCCCAATGCAGTCTGACTGTTACAGATTTTCATTAGCTGATTGGATCACTCTTTCATTGAATCTTAACTCAAATTTATATGAATGCAAAAAAAGCCTGGTTTTTTTTCCACTAAATTTTTCTCTTTCACCCCTCTCCCTGTTTTCTGCAGATATAGTAGATGTTCTGTTTTCCCAGGCAAACCTGGAGTTAAACCAACAGGTAGGTTAAACCAACAGATCCCTACAGTAGATGTGTGATCTTCTTCATCCTTGGTAGAAGCTGAAAAGTTTTTTGCTGTATTTTAATCCTGTTGCTTTTCCCTCTAACTCCACAGAATAAATTGGGAGACACAGCTTTGCATGCTGCTGCATGGAAAGGTTACGCAGATATTGTAGAGATGCTGCTGACAAAGGGTAAAGATCCTCACCAAGGTTTCAACAATCTCTGTGGCAGACTAGATTCCTGAATGTTTTTTAATTTGTATTTTTAAGTGGGTTTGTATAACTCAGGTACAGTCCTTAGCCAGCTCACCTGCCTGACTTTGTAAGTCTTGTAGAAAATTCTGACAGCTGTTTGGAAAGTAGACATACCACCTGCACAAGATAGATTTCATCCTGCTTTGCAGACAAAATTAGGCACTTAACCCCAGAACAGCAATGATATCTGCTTGCTAGAAAGGGAGAGCAGCCAGCAAGGTCCCCAGTCAACTGCAGCTTATGGAACAGCATCTGTAGCTTCTGGTATGCATCAGAGCAGATCATAGGCCAGTCCTGTGTCCATTACTGTTCTACCCACATTACTGAAATTTTATCATAATGCCATTGCTCAAGAAATAGCTGGGACAGTGATTCATAATGAAAATTTTCTATTACGAAGGAGCCAGAACAGATCTGAAGAACAATGAGAAGAAACTGGCTTTAGATATGGCAACCAATGCAGCTTGTGCTTCCTTGCTTAAGAAGAAACAGAGTGCAGGTATTTCTGATTTTGTTTTTTGGATAAATTTTTTCTTTAGAGGACACTTAATATTTTAACCAAATACCAATATGCTGAGCCAGAAGAACCACTGGGGAGATACTTGGTTTAAGAGTTGTTTGAAAGGGTTTACTTGAGATGACTAGTTTAGATTTATGATAGAAACATGGTTTATCACATGTGGTGGTGCTGACTCCACACAAAGTGCTATCCTGTGTCAGCAAGAGGCAAGAGTTCAGAATGTGTGGAAATAGCAAGGGAAGGGAAGGAAATAGAAGACAAGGCCCTTCAGATGGAGGAAAGCAAGGATGGAAATTATTTCGAAAGCGCTATACCACAAGGGACAGGGTATGAAAGAAAGTGATGTAATGTCTTCCCCATTATTCTTGTCTGTTCCTCCAAACTTAAGTCAAATAAACACCATCAGATGCTCCTCTTCTATTTTCTTGCTGCTCTTTTTTTTAAAATTTCTTATTCCTGTCTCTCTCTGAGTGATTGTCTAATGAAAGACTGTCTAAATGAAGAAAGGCTGCTTTCAAGTATTTACCAAAATAATCTTACTGCCACCACTCTGTTCATCTCTCCTAATGACCACACTGTCCATGTCCAAAAGAGTTAGAGGTACAATGCTGTTTTAGAAAGCTGAACAAAGACTGAATTGTTCAGTATTGTGTAACTAATATTGCCTACAGTTTTCAGGAGGCTGAAGTTAGGGTGAAAACCCTAGGTGAAATGAGAAATTACTTAAAAACACAGGCAGAGTTAAAGCTGCTTTTGATGGGATATGCAGTTTAGCAACTATTGTCACAGGACTAGGGGAACATAAGGAATGCTAACTTGTGCAGTCTTAGTGGTTAAGAGAGTTAAGTGGTGGATGACTGCAGCTTTAGACACCAAGAAGAGCAGTTGCAGAAAAAATATTATCCAGCTCTTTGGCAGAGGTATCAGGATTTCCTAGAAAATTTTGACAAATTATTTCTCTCAATTTTGACTCTGAAGAAAGCAGTTAAAGGGCAGAATTCCGTTTGTTCTGTATTTTTTTTGTAAAGGCAGTTAATGCATGTTAGGAGTACTTCATCTTTGCATATCAATTGTAAGTACCTGGTAAAGGTGTATTCTCTGTTCTGATGTCCCCAGTAATTATACTAATTATACTTTTGTTCCATTTCCTGATACTAAGTAACAAATCTTCTACTTTGTCACTCCCTCTAAATTAATTGTGTGTCATGGCTGACTGATTTTTCATCCTTAGTTGCTTCAGCTTCACTGGTCTCTGGCACTCTTGTACCCTGTCTTTTCTTGCTTGAGCTGATACTCTACCTGCAATTTCAGTATTAGCTTCTGTGTTTGTTTTTCTGTCTTTATTTGGCCTTTTAAATGTCACTTGGCACCGCTGATCTGCATACTTTTCTTGCATTTTGTATTTTCTTGGCTATTTTGAGTAATTTCATTCTTTTGTGTCTATTGAATCTGTGTTTCAGTATTTCCAGTGTCTGAAACAACTGTTCTTTTTCAGAGGTTCAATTCTATACCCGCAGTCTTCCTGTCCCCAGTTCCAAATCTGTTCCTATTTAGATATGGCTTCTATCATCATCTATCTATAAAATGGTTTTATTGAAGGAAGCTTACTTTGTCTCCATTTAAATGTTCAGTTTTGTTTTACATGTACACACAAACATTCAAATGTCATAATTGCTTAAATATACTCTAAAAAAATTATTAAAATCATGTCATAGAAATGCAAAAAGATTGTGTTACTTGTGTTTCTGAAAAAGGGAACAACTATTACATAGAAGAAATGAAATTCATATTTTCTCAAAGTATGGCCCCTTGAGCATAGAGTTCTGCAATTTCTTTTCTTCCCTCCTGCTCTTCCTTTGCTGCTTCTCCTACTCGAAAACCAAATTATTTTTTTCAGTTAAATTTCTTTTTTCAAAACAATTGAGCAAGTCAGTTTTAAACTTATTCTTTCTTGTTTCAGGAATCTAGTATAACATGGTTATCAATTCTGTGAATTATGTCAGTCTGTAGCCAGTATTTTTAATACTTTAATTTTGTTATTACAAAGCTACGACTGACTAGGATCTGTGGTTCATGACTTGGTAGTACAATGTAATATATGCTATCTGTAATCCATATGCCTATTCCCATATGTTTGAAAATCTGGAGGCAAATAACCATTATCATAAAAAGCCCATAATACTTATCTTAGCACAGTCACAAAGGTAGATGTAGTTCTCCAGGTATTGCTGTACACCTAGTGAATATACTTTAATACTCATGTTTTCTGCATACTATCTTTCAGAGACAAAGACTCACAAATAAATCTTAAGAAGTATTTAGTCAGGAAGAAACCTTGGTGAGAAAAGAGAGATAGGGAAAAATAAATAGAATGTGATTGATTTTAAGCAGAGAATGGCAGCCAGCTAGGCACTATCCCCAGTTTTTGGGGATAAAACTATGGAGGCTCTTCCACCAGCTCAGCTATCCTTTCTTTAGTGATTTAAAAGTAATATATGAAGAAAATAGGATTAAGTAATAGAGTTTAAGCTCTGCTATACGTGTCCCAAGGAGCCAGAACATGGCTCTTGAAGCTCACAGACAGAGTAAATCTTGTATGTAGGAGGTAGGATTACTGGTTTAGCCCTGCCTTTGTGATCTAGATCTACAGTCACATCTGTTAGCCCTAACATCTCTAAATGATACAGGAATTGGTGTTAGTTTGCAAGCATTGCAAAAAATCTCTGATTTTATCACAGATTGAAAGTTTTGTTTCTTTCCAGATGCTGTCCGAACACTGAGTAATGCAGAGGAATACCTTGATGATGAAGACTCTGATTAGCTTTTGTCATTCAGCATAAAGAACTATAAGTTGTGTTGCCTGTGTCAATCTCAAAACATATCTTTGCAACTGTAAAAATACCTTACTTTGAGTATTGCAGTCTTCCAGTATAGCATGTAAATGAGACAGTGAAATCATGCTTTCCAAAGTAATAATCTTCATGTAGGCCAGAAGATGTCACATTTTAAATCAGGGTTCCTTTGGAATGATCATTGAATGGGCAGAAGACCATTTTCTAAGTTTACAGGTTTCATCTCAGGCCTTCCCAGCAAGTGCCTTGCATCTCTGGAATACGTTTCTCAAACTGAAAGGCCTTTCTGGGACAGTAGGACACCACTGCTAACATTTTCCAAAATCTCCCCAGGCAGAGGTTCCTTTGTGCAGCTAATACTGACAGAGTCAGTACTGGCTGACAGGCATGAATGGGCATTCTGCTATAGAGAGGGACCATTATTTGCCCACATGGAGCCATCATGACAAATCTTGAATTTTACTATTGGTAAATTTTTTTCCCTTCCTTCCTCTACCCCTCTAAGTAAGGTGCAAAATGACCTGGGATGATCTGCCCCAGGATGCCTTGTCTTCTCTATTGCTATGAGCCCAATCCCTGAAATATTAACTCAGGTGAAATGCTTGCATAAGTCAGGTTTGCTCGAGAAGTATGCTTCATTTTGAACTCGATGGCTCCATTATTTTGCTTTTGAAGTGCATTATGCTGAAACTATTCGTAGTGAAAGGCAGACAAAATAATTTTCTATTTATCCTGCCTAAAATTTTTAATACTGATCTCTTTCATTTACTTTCTAAAAGTGCTCTTATGTTTTGTCCTAAATTACCTCAGAGTTGAAATGTGTTGGAAGGAATGAGGGAAGATGTATATTGAATATTCCACAGATATTTAGAAGAGAGACTTGAAGCTGAATAAACATTTTTAAAATGCAGTGCTTCTCCCTGAGAATTAGAGCTAAAAAACTGAGCCATTTTCAAGCTTCCCTGAAGAGTGAAAAAACAGTACTTGTTTCAGATTGCTCAAACAGATGCAGCCAAATATTGTACCTTATTGAGGGATACTTTCTTACTATGATGGTAAGAAAATGTTACAAGTATTTGACATACAATCTCATATTCAGTGTTTGTTGCTAACTTCCCTGCTAGAGACTTCTAACAGATTCACTCCAACACAGCAATCTGCCCCCAAACAAAACAAAACACAAAAAACAACAACAACAAAAAAAAAAAAAAAAAAAAACAAAAAAAAAAAACAAAAAGAAAGGGGGGAAGGTAAAAGAAAAAAGCTCTTGCAAAAGATTGGGGATAAAGTAAAAGCTCTTGTGAAAGACTGGGGATAAATGAAAAGCTCTTGAAAGTTTGGGGATAAATAAAAATCTAAATATTTAAGTAAAATACTATGTATTTTAGAGATTAAAAGAAGTCTAGTCCTAATTTCCCACTTTTAAAAATATATTGAACCAGATCTTTTATCATTCTGGAAAGAACTAGATACAGGTAAAGCTTGCTAAGCGCTTATCAAAGAAGGCAATGTTTGACTGATCAGAACTGTGTAAGATGGAGACATTGCACAAATAGTCATTTGCAGATATAATTTGAAACTGTTGAAATGTTAAAACCATAGAACAAATGTTTTAACCCTATGAAATACTGTGGTCAAATGAACAGGAGTGTTTTAATTTGTTTGAGTTGAAGATCCTAGAGGGAAAGAAATAAGAAACAAACCAAAACCCACCAATTTGTTCTCTCTAACTTTCCTTAGGACAGTTTTTGAACATAACTCATAATAAACAGAGACTGTTCTGCTGCATATTTAATCAGCCAGCTACTCTACTAGCTCAGCCTTTTACCATGGTCAAGCCATGTGTTATATAATGCATGCTGTTGATTAGAATGATGCAATTTCAAAGTGCAGTTTTAAAAAGTCCTGTAATGAGAGACAGGAAGATTCATGTATCTATTATACGAGTCTTTTTCCTGCATAAACGAAGCTCACAAGATTAAACTTCTTCAATGTCACAGGACTGGGAGAGAATGGCTCTTCCCAAGTCACTGTTCACTCCAAGTTTTTGAAGCAGAGTTTGTATTTATAAATAACTCAGAATGTAATGTCTTCTGCTGCCATGGGTTCAACATCCTACAAGGAAAATGTTATGCTTGTATCTGTGGAATTAACAGCTGCCAGATCTGGAGGTCTGTGTTCTGCAGACAGATCTAAATGCTGCAAAAGAATGGTGAAAGAAGCACAAGCTGGGCCCAAAGATTGCATCTGAAGTTCTTACTGCTGAAGGAAGCACATTTACATCACAAAGCAACTAGCAAGTGCTGTATTTTGTTTCTCGGACCAAAATTATTGCTTTTAGGTTTTTTCCATAACTTTGTTTTTCTTCATGAGACCGTATACTTATGAATTATAAATCACTGTGAAAGTTTTCAAGCAATAAATTACTTTTTGCCTGATTTCTGCAGTGCAGTTTAAGTTTTGATTAAAAAAAAAACCCAAAAACCAAAAATAAAACAAATGCCCTATAGCTAGAAGGAATTACAGCTAGATTGAGTGTCTTAGTTCAAGGGGAGAACTAAGATATCTATGTTGGCCAAGAAAGATTCTCTCTCCTTTCAATTTAGAAAACAGAACTTTAATTATATATATATATATATATATATATATATATATATGAAAGGATAACAGTTCTTAA
>JAWWEW010000088.1:3235950-3270557 GCA_035583185.1 Anabacerthia variegaticeps | reverse complement strand
GCTACAGATGGTGACAACCAAGAAGCACACACAGCACACAAATACGTACACTGAGTGGTAAAATATGTAAACATGAAGTTTCTGCTGTAAGTAATTTGAACAATCTTTCACATCCAGCATAGAACTGGTATACAGAAAAAGAGGGGAAAAGCTTGCTTTTTCATTTTTTAACAGTCTTAACGCTGAGAAGAAATTATTACTTTGGCCAGATTCTGAAGTGGATACTATCTATAAAGCATTTTGTAATCAAAAGCATTGTTGTACATACAACGTACTATTACCTACTAATGCCAGCTTTCAACTTCTGATAGCCCATTTTACTGAGAGAAGTGAGAAAATTTTAAGTAACTCTGACCTGTTTAATATGAAAGAAAAAGCTATTCTTTACATTACAACAGACATCATTATTAATCAGTGAGATAGAGCATCTTCCTAAAAACTACACAGAAGGAAGACACCATTTTTTGTCCCAACTATCCAGACTCATTATGCTTATTATTTTTCTAACATAACGCAGTTATCCTCTAAATGTTTAAGTGTGTTTCATTAATTTCTGTAATTCATAATCATAGTAAGCTTTAAAACATAGGAAGTACAGCTCCATTGGTTGTGTATGGCAATGTTTTGGTAACAGCAGGTCTACAAGGGTGGCTTCTCTGAGAAGCTGCTAGGAACTTCCCCCATAACAGACACAGCCAATGTCAGCCAGCTCCAATATGGACCCACCACTGGCCAAAGCCAATCTCATCAGTGATGGTGGTAGTGCCTGAGGGATAACACATTTAAGAAGGAGGGGGGAAAACTGCACAGCATCAGCAGCCAGAGGAGATGGGAGTAAGCATATAGAGAGCAAAGAAGGAAGTGGGAAAAGTGCTCCAGGTGCCAGAGCACAGACTCTCCTAAAGCCTGTGGAGAAGACCACGTTGAGGAACATTGTCTGCCTGCAGTCCAGGGCACAGATGGACTGTAGACAAATGAAGACCCCATACTCATGTGCATATCTGAAGAAGGCTGTGATCCTGTGGGAAACCTGAACTGGAGCAGACTCCTGACAGGACCCATGGACTCACAGAGAAAGGAGCTGAAGGAGGTTTCCTGGAAGGACTTGTAAGCCTGTGGGGGACCCACACTGGAGCAGTCTGTTCCTGAAGGAGTGTATCACAGGGAGGGGATCTACACTGGAGCAGTCTGTGAACAACTTCAGCCTGTGGAAAGGACACATGCTGGAGAAGTTTGTGGAGGACTGTCTCCTGTGGGAGGGTCCCCACACTGGAGCAGAAGAATGGAAGAACTCCTCCCTCTGAGGAGGACAGGGCAGCACAGACAACATGTGATGAATTGACCACAGTCTGTGTTCCCTGTCCCCCTGTTCTGCTGAGGGAATTAGGTGGAGAATTTGGGAGCAAAGTTGATCCTAGGTAGAAGGGAAGGGTGGAGAAAGGTGTTTTAAGATTTGGTTTTACTTCCCATTGCCTTACTCTGAATGCTAATTGGCAATAAATACATGAATTTTTCTGAGTCTTTTTTCTATGTGCCCGAGTGATCTCTGGATATCCTTAGTTTCCTCATTGAGTCTTTCATTATATTTTCTTTTTCCTGCCGAACTGAGGAGGGAGAGTGATAGAGCAGCTTTGGTGGGCATCTGGTGTCCATTCAGGGTCAACCCACCACAACAGCACAAGTCTGTGAACACTCACAGTCTCAAAAAACCCCCCACAAAACTTTAATATTCAATCATTTTAAGTATGTTTTTTGTTCTGCTTTTCCTACGCTACTATTATACCCAGAAAGCCAGGAAGTCTCAAGGCAAGACAAAAACAGTTTATGAATTTCACTTAGGGAGCAATACCAGTGATAAAAAATAACAATTCATGCTGAGCAAACCCAGTTTTGATATCACCTTCCAGCTACAGGTAAAAGCCAAAGTGCAGTGGCATGGGATATGCTTGCTTCTGCATAAAGTTGCAGGGCATATCCTTGGTAGGTACGTAACAAAATTTCTTTTAAATTAAAGCTACTACTATTTCAATCAGAGACAGAAACCACGCAAAAGACCACTGCATGATTTGTTCAGTACTGTCCATTTAATAGCAGGAGAATCTATCTAATTACCTAACTGAATGATGTCCAGAAGTGTAGTCCAATTTCCCAAACTTCTGTGTGTGGTAGCCATGCTTCTTCATAAGATCCATCCATGTTACGTAATCTGGATCTAGACCTTTGAAGTTATTCCAAGATTCTGTTAAATGAGTGAAAAGACCACTCCACATAGCTGGGAAAAAAAAATAAAATTTGATGAGTGATTGGTACTCCCTACCTCTATACTTGAGGGATTAATCTTCTCCTTATTATGAAGGTTAAAAGTCCACATTGTGATCCAACAGAGCAAGGAATACAAAGTATTACTCTCCCAAATCTTATTGTCATAACCAATATAAGTAACAAAATTTACTCAAAGAATCTCCAGAATTGCAGAATGTCTCATCCTTCCAGGTGCTATGCAATCACTAAGTCAAGGTTTTCTTAGATCAGAAAATATTCTTACTGATTTCTGAAAGAAAATGGCACGGTAGTACAGATTCCAATGAAACAGTCCTGTATTGACGTCTGTTTCAGAGTATTATTTCCCCTTGCTACAGTTAGATTTTAATAGAGTGTAAGTATATTTGTGGTGGGAATTAGAATGTAGCATCTTCATATATACAATATGCTCTCAATTTTATCCTTTTCATGTAATCTACTTCATTACCAGCGGCATAAACAAAGTAAGAATATTAAAGAAGATACCAAGAAGAAATGAAACCAAGGGAAGAGTGGCAAAGGAAGTATAAGGGAAGATTGTTTTAGTCAATTTCTATTTCTTTGCAGCTTACCAAGAATTTTTCACTCTTTCCAATGCTAACTTAAAGAGAATCCTAAAATGAAACAAAGTCATTCTATAAGCAATAGAAATATCCTGTAAGGATACTCCTCCTTTCCCCACCCCAAAGTCCTCTTTCCCACCATGTCTTCTGGTATCATCCCTGGCACCTCCACAATAGATGTATCCTCAGCTCCTTGCTGGTGTCCAAACCACTGGCTTAACAAGAGCTGTCCTGCTGGTTCAGAGCCCCACATGTGACAACTGACCAGTGGCCACAGCTACTCAAAATGCTACACGTAGTTGATGAACACTGAATTCATCATGCAGCCTCTTTATCACTGGGAGAACTAGCTGTCATTTTCACAAAACTTATTAAAATTAAATAACACTAAATTTTTGCTCTCATCAACAAAAATTGGCTGAAAGACTCAAAAAAATCAGGAAAAAGAAAACAAGACTGACTGCTTGTTCATATAAGTTTAGCCACTTAAAATCTTGAGAAAAAGAAATGGGAACTAGGTTATCAATAAAGGGAATACTAAAAATGTAGAACTATATTTGACAGCCTGGGTCTGCTGTTTCTTCCAGTGTATGCTTTGAGAGAAAGGGGGATCCCCATTATAGCTAGAAATGGAGAGTCTTTGCAACTGAAAGGGTCAGAAATATTTTAAGATGTAACCTTTGATTGAGGAATACAGTTTCTTTCTATCTTTCCAGCAAATTCTGCAAGTGTCAAATTAAACACAGAACAACAACTGCATTAAGAAAAATACTGAAGTATTCAATTAAAGCTACTGAAAGATACATCATGTGTCTAAGAGTGTGTTTGGAATAAATGTCATTGGAAGACAGTGATAACAGCCATTACTTTATTCACCTGCTATTATTTATTATGTTTTGCCAAGAACAGGAAAGATATTTATTAACTTTGTAATGGGGAGGGAAAGTAGTCCTGAGTGTAGTTTCAGCACTGCAGCAGACAAACGGATGATTTCTGTACAGATCATGAAGATTTTTAAATAATATGAAGCTTCAGTGGAGGTTGCAAAAAGATTTGTGAGCTGAAAAAAGCATTACAAAAATAAAAAGGAAGGAGGAAGCATAAGAAACAGAAAAGAGAACCAGATGAAAGAGCAGAATACTGCAAAAATTCAGACATAAAATAAAAAAAATTAAAAAAAAGAAAACCAAAACAAATCCCGCTCAATTAAAAACTTTGAAATTTCCCATCATTACATGTGCAATCTGATGTTTTGCGTGGTTCTACCTGCACGGGAAGGACAACAAATTGGAGAATTGGTATAGGCATTGAGAAAGACTGTGCCATATCTTTTCATAAAATTTATGGAAGGTAAATCCACAGTCTGATTTCCTGGAAAAAATGTCAAGCGTCCATCCTGCAATCAAACAGAGAAAAACAACCTATAAACAAGCATTAACACAAATGGCTGCATTAATTCATAGATTTGTTACTTGAACTCGTGTTGCTCAAATGCTGCCACTTTTACTCAGGTATGAAAAATACGGTTGAGAATATTTAATTAGGTAATATAAAATGCATTACTTATGAAAAAGTGCAATATAAAAGATAACTGGGCTTCTTCATAGTAAAATTAATTCCTTTCTATCGCTATACATATTCCAAGCTTCAGTTCTTCAGGAGGAGGGTCCTACCATGACAGGTTCAATGGGAATAGGTATGGTGAAAAGTAGCGAGGAGTCAGGCTGAATCCCAACACACATGTGTGCACTGGTACATATTCCTATTAAACCCCTACTGATCCCTCATCCTTTCTAAACATTTATCCACACCACAGCTCTGAACTCAATTTAAACTATGGACTGAAAAAGCGATGAAAAAGCTGAACAAAGGTTATTCTCCCAGTGAAATGCCACCTACAATGGTTCCCTTTTGATACTTGCATAATGATAATTTGATTTTTGCCTACTTGTTTAGGTAGAGTTTTTAATCAGTAATTTTAAAAAGACCCAACATTTTGAATAGGTACTTTTACAGTAAAAAATTAGATCAGTTGAAATCAGGTTTCATGCAGACTGCCCTATTTCAGGTCATTGTTTTTTCCAGTCACTTTCATTCCTTTCCTTGCTTCAGTAAGAAGTCCCAACACAGCCCCAGACTGACTGGCTCTTCAGTTAACAGACAGTTCACTGAACCTGCACAGTTTTAATTGCAGAAGCAAGGAATTCCCTCCATTTGTTTTCTGGGAGAAATACTCTTGGCTAACACAGCATTGTAAAGAGAGTCACTTCTATTGGCACTAGTAGAGCTAACAGTGGCATCCCAGCCTCTGAAATCACAACAAGCGATTCTTCATCTAATTTTGTACACTACTACAAACAGCAACTAGAGCAAGCACTGAAAGTAAAGCTGTAATCTGCAATAGGAACTTGAAAGAAATTTTGGACTCAAAGTGCTCTTCAGAAAGTTCTCCTGGTTTCTGCCAGGACAGGGTTAATTTTTGCAGGAGGGAGCAGGGCTAGAACATGGAAGTTATTTTATACCACCTCATGTCATTTTTCGGGAAGGTGTCCCTTCTGGGTCAGGGTCACATGGCAGCAGTATTACTGCTGAACTCTGGTATTGTCAGTCTCCATATGGTACAGTGGTGAGCATTTGCACGTGAGTTGCTCGCCTCTCTTGTACACTCTCTTATTAATATTGTTGCAGTTACTGTTAGTTTCCTTATCCCATTGCTATTTCCCGTAAATTGTTCTTATTTCAACCCTTGATCTTTATCTTTTGTGCCTGCAATTCTCCCCTCCAGCCCAACAGCAGGGAGGGGAAGAGAGATGGGAGAGTGAGCAAGGGGCATGTGGTCTGCAGTGGTTTTGGTGGGAACACTAAACTGAAGAATACCATTCCTAAACCATGACAAAAGTACACAACTGTTGTGCAATCCCATCAACAACACATGTTTAAGTTTTTTCAAGGAAGATACCCTTTGCACAGCTGGAGACAAATTCATTATATTGATCCTGTGAGACTATATTTATTGACACATTAGCAAAAGAATTCTGTATACTTTGTGTCATTGTACACTGGGTATCCTGAGACATAGTTACTGTTTCTATAGATGATGTAGGTATTCATTCCTAGAAAGCCCTGTTCTTGAGCAGGCTGAGAAGGTGAAAACTCAACAGATTTCTCGAAATCTGGCCTCTAAGAGCTGTCTGGGATTTGCAGGTTCTGAAATACCTAAGGAAATAAAATTAACACAAACAAGCACGTTTCATCCAAGAACTTGTGCTGCAATGCAAGCAAAGCCTGACATCACCTAGTTTACTTCAAGTAGGAATTCAGGAGCTGAATTGCCTACGAACACATTTCTTCATGAAATATGCAAAACCCACAACATCTGATGTGACACAGCAGCAGAAAGCTGGTTGTTCAAGCAAAAGGTCACTTTTCTGGAGTCCAAACACAGTTGAGCATCACTGAAAAGAAAATTTTTGTCGCACTTGACAAAATAGATGTGAGTTGTTCATAGGCAGGATGACTGAGAGCAAAGGCAAGTGCACTTCCTAAAGAAAGCCCAGACATTTCAACAGCCTATAGGACTTAACCTAGTTTTTCCAGAAAAACTGTTAGTTTCAACAGTACACAGACCTTCCAGTTCTCTACTAATGATGTAATCAAAATAATTTATTTCTGTCTTCAAATCCATCTCAGACAAAAAGGTTACCCAAGACAACCTTTAACATATTCTTCTTTGTACGCACTATGTAAATAGGACACTTTTCAAAAAACAGTACTTTGTTTTTCATTATTTTTGTAAGTCCATCAAAACAGCTGGAGTTTTACCTTTCTTTTTTGTAAGGGTTACCTCATTCATTCCTATAATATAGTCACAAAAATATTCCTGTTTATAGGTGACATAGAGAAGTATAACTAAGATTTGTCTCAGGCTTCTTCTTGCATCCGCAGATAAAATGGACACTGACCAACCCCCAGGACCTTAAATATTGTCAATTCAACTATTGGTAAAAAAGAGTTTTAGTAAAAACTGAAAACTTGGAGAAAAACCATGCATTACTTTGGAATGTTAAGAGAGATGATGTACTCAAAACAAAGAATATAGTCAAAGGGAGAAAAGTCTATAAGGAACTACCGCAGGAGTAAGTAAGCTATTTCTTTATCTTTGAAATCAGAGTATATGCCTTTTAAGATAGCACTTGAAACAAGATAATACGTGTGCCAAATATTTAGGAAGAATTCATTCCAAGAAGGACAGGCAACAGGCAAGAAGTGTTTTGTGCAGTCAAGGATGGAATTCTGGTAAGGCTGGAAATCAAGATTTCTCACCAGTGAATGAGAAGTCACGAGATGTGAAAGCCCTTGGAAGTAATACCACAGAGCTTAAGTTTGATTCCACAGTAAGAAGAGCTCAGATGAGGCATAGAAACTAGGGCTGCTCAGAGCAAAACCTACATTAAAGCATTTCCAGTATGCTGGGTGGGCAATTAGAAGCATAGTGAAAAAAGTGGGAAAAATATGCTCTCTTTAAGTATGTGTGAGGAAACATACTTAGTATTTGCGAGTGGAAAAAAAAAAAGGTAGAGTTTTCTACCCGTCTGGGTGTTAAACCAAATGCATCTGTAATGAAGCCACTCAATACCTACTGATTCCTTTATTCTTTTAGTTGTAGATACATATCTGACAAGTTTATGGCATTGTTATACCTTATAAGAGCTGAGTAAATCAATATGTGATGCTCAATAAGTCAGTCTGCAATTACAGAAATTCTCTAACCTACTTGTTGAGGAGACCTAGCATTCTTATGATTTACAATAGCAAGGATAACAAGATTTAATGACCTTTCTTTCCTTTTAGCTTTTCATGTCAACAGAAGAACATCCACTTTACACACCAACTCTGTTCCATTAGCAGCTGCTTGCCCCACAGTCCTGCGGACATGCCCCCCTCCACCCTAAGTTGTGGTGCCAAGCTGCGCATAACACACCAGACCGACAGAACCACCCGTGCAGAGGTTTCTGACTACTGTAATGCATTTGACGCAAGCGTGGAACATATTCCCGGGAAGAAAGCCGAATTCGGTTTGGAACACTAAAGGTTATGGAGTGTCTCTGCGACCCGGTCGGTCTGCCCTTCTAGTCCCAAACGAGACTTCAGCCCCGTGGAACTACGTGCTAGAGAGTAAAGGCCAGCCTTGCTTGCGCAGGCCTGGGAAAAGGCCTGGGAAAGGCCTTGCTTTTCCAGCCTGGGGAAAGCACCGCTGGGGTCCCGCTGCCACATCGTCGGCGGTAACGCTCCGGCCACTGCCGAAGGTTTTCCCGCCCTCCCTCACCCTGGAGGGGTGCCGGATCCGCGGGCCGCCCCTCGTCCCCGGCCACTCACCAGGGAGTCGCAGACCACCAGCACCACGCTGGACCGAGGCTCACCCCCAGGGGCGGCGGGCCGCGGCCTCGCCCCCGCCCCGGCGGCCATGAGAAGCAGCGCCAGCCCGGCTCGCCCCAGCGGGTCGCCGCCCCACATCGCCCCGTCACCGTGGCCGCCCGCTCCCGGTCCGAGGGGAGCAGCAGACCCAAAAGCAGATCCCAGCACCCTGGCCGCAGCGGAGGACTGGACAGCACCGAACCATGGCCTACAGCTCCCAAGGTGCCCCGGGGAGGTGGGCGGACTACAGCTCCCAAGGTGCCCCGGGGAGGTGACGTCACCCCGCAGCGCCCGACAAAACCGGCCGTTGATTGGGCGCATCCCCTGAGGTAAGAGTGCGCCTGCGCACGGTGGGCGACAGGATGTGGTGAGAGTGGTGGTGGGTGTAGCTGGGGCGGGGGTGAAGGGTGGTCGTGGCGGCCGTAGCAGCTCAGCCTGGCGCGGCTTCCCCTACCGCGAAAACTGGCGGTCCGGCCCACGGTGGGGCGAGTAGCTGAGCTCGGAGGAACTCCGAATACGCATCTCCTCCCCGGGCACCCCGCAGGCTGCGGATCCCACCCGCGGCGCGGGCTGGTCGGCCTCAGTCCGGCGGTGTCCGGGTTTGCTCTGAAGTGTGTGTTTTCTCCTTAGGTGACAGCGGAGCTTATGCTAGACAGTGCCCGCGACGGGGTGCGCTTGTGGTGACCGAGACGTCAGTACCCTTCTAGAAGCAAATTTATTTCCAGGAACTGCTGAGCAGTGCAAGTTTGATAGATTTCTGTATAGGTTTTAAAGGAAGCTTTGAAATTCTCTCTCATTCTATGTCCTTTCATTACTAAATTATCACTGGTCATTCAACCATTCTTTGTTTTTACTTTTCGGCTGCTAAAAAGTTTTTGTTCTTCGTCTCGTCGCCTTTCCCGTCTCTTTTGGTGCTGGCACCAGCACCATTCTTTCTCAGCCTCATTCCATCTAGTCAGCTTTGGCTGTGGTTGTTCAAAAGTTCATTTAAGGCAAAATATTTACCACAAACACACCAAAGCAGTGCATGATTATGTTGCAGTTCAAACGCGTGAATGTCTGTTTGGTGTGCCCTTAAATGCTTATTCTTTTTCGAGTCATGAAGGAGAATCTGCCATATGTGTGTGTGAAGCGAGAGGACTGTGGTGAGCCACACCAGAATGTAAGTGACAGGCTGGCCATGGTGCTGCTGTAGAGAGTGTGCAAGAAAAACCCTGATCCTTAGCAACCGCTTGAATACATATCCAGGGCACTATGTTGCTTATGTGAAATTCACTGCTTGCGTTTGTAAAGGGGAATTACTATATGCAGGGAGTTTTCTCATAAATCTAATGAAGGACTCTTATAACACTTCTCCACTTAAATTTTTCTTAACCTGTAACATAAGTTTGGTTCTGGGGTACCTACTTTGTATCATTTAACTGCTTAGAATATTGATGAAATCCTGCCTTGCAGCTAAACCTAAGCAATTTTATCCATGTTATTTTTTGTCATCGGTTTCTAGTGGTGTATGCATTTTAGCATATTGCATTATGTTTCTGTGTTTAACATGCTCTCCATGCAATTGCAGTAGGATATAAACATTTTGCATGTGTCAGTATATCTGTTCACAAGAATTGATTATGTGCCCTTTTTACTTAGTGGCCACAATGTCAAACAAAGAGGTGAAAGCAGCATTAAAGAGTGCTAGAGAAGCAATACGAAATAAAGAATATAAGGAAGCCTTAAAACACTGCAAGGTAATGAATTTTTTTACTTGGAAGGTAAATTTTTTTGCACATTTATTTTGCCTTTTCCGTATCCCTTTGACTGTATGGTAGTGCAGAGCATGGAGTACCGTGTTGATGTAAAAGCTGAGATGAATTTTCAGATTTAATTTCATTGACCATTCATGTTAGTTTTCCACACATGAACTTTTATTCTTCTTTCTTTTGCATTTGCTGACATGTGATGATATTAAGTGTAGAATGAGAGAAATAGAAATCAGTTTCTAATCCAGAACTCACAGGAGTGCTTTAATTGCTGAGCAATGTATATGGTTACTGGCAAAGCACTTCAGATATAAAGCATTCTCTGGCATAAAAAACCTGAAGTCTTAGTGTCTTCCTATTACTTAACTTCTAGTATTGCCTTATGGAATAATTCTCCAAACTGTAGTAAGAATACATGGTTCTGTAAGTTACATTTCTTTCATCAGTTTCACTTAAAATTGTGTAACTTTAGGCAGTCTTGAAGCAAGAAAAAAATAACTACAATGCTTGGGTATTCATTGGCCTGGCAGCAGCTGAGTTAGAGCAACCTGATCAGGCCAAAGGAGCATATAAGAAGGCTATTGAACTTGAACCAAACCAGTTACTGGCTTGGCAGGTATGTGAATGTCTATTTTTTTTCCCTGAAAAGTGTTATAATGTAGTTAAATATAGGAACAAAGCAGAATTAAGACTTGTATGTTGTTTTCTTGAGGCCCTTAGTTCTGTGGATGCTTTGGAGTAGGAGAGGTTCATATTACTTGTGTATGCAATGTAAAGTCATAGTGAGCTTTAGTTTCAGTGTATTTGAGTTTATACTTCTTGTGTACACTACACAGCTGTGAAACGTGAAAGAAAACCTGAACTGAAACAAATACAGTAAATTTATTGATGTAAAAATTTCTGTGTTTTTAGCTCAAGAAACCTCTGACAGTGCTTGTCTTGTAGGACAGAAAATGTTTTATCTAGTGATGTATTTTTCCACCTATCAGCATCAAGTGGATTGATAATGAATTTTGCTGTTACTTAAAAGTATATGTTTAAAACAGCTGTGTGCTGAGTAGTGTGTGCATTACAGCCTATAGAATATAGGCTGTTGTATAGAGTTACAACATACAGTTGTGTTATTGGGAGATTTGTGAAGCATAAAGGTTGCGTTTTGAATCTGCAGCTGATATCAGCAATCAACGTTTTTGTAAGGTAATAAAATTCTTAGTATTTTCAGTATAAATGCTACTTTAAAGTATAATTGTTGGGGCCTGAATCCAGTGTATGTTGAAATTTCCTCACTTTTGCAATCAGATTCTTGCTTTCTTGGTACAATACTTGTGTGTATATGTATGTATTATGTATTTTCCATATTATGTAGATTATATCATACAGCCTAGTGTACTTTGCATATTGTCTATTGTTCAGACAAGATTGTGTAATATATATAAGTTTCAAAGAGTTGTTCATCTTAAGTGGGAAAAGCTTTTCACTTAATACAAGTTGATTCAGAATGTTATGCAGAATTCTGCTCAACAATTTTATATTAACGCTTGACTCCGTCTAAGGCAGCGGAATAATTTTTGTAGGCAGAACTGATAGTGTTCTCATAACACTTAACCATTGACATAAAAACTTACTTATTTTTACCCTTTTTTTTAAAGGGATTAGCAAATTTATATGAGAAACCAAACCAAACAGAAGTCAAAGGAGACTTAGCAGATGTTTACCAAAAGCTCTTGGAACTCTACAAAAGGTAAAGGATATTGAATGTTTTAAGATTTCTAGTTTAGTGAATACTATTGCTGATATACAGTACAGACTTTTATAATTTTTTACACGCTTCTCATGTCAGTGGGTCAGCACTTTTTGCTAAATTTTTCTGTACCTATATAGGGTTTCTTATTTCTGTCCCCTTTGGTAGGTCAAAAACTCTCAGTTTAATTGTAGTTAGTAGTTTAGACAATTCGTTGCTGTCCTATTCCTGTCTAAACTCACTGCCTTGAAGCATTTAGCTCTGATAGTTCATTGCCTGCATTCATAAATAGGCTTACTTTTCTCTACTTTAAGATCACAGAATATATGTCATCTGACTCAAAGAGGTACAGTTCTAAACAAATTTAACTCGACTGTCACTGTAGCTGACAGAAGCTGACAGTGTTTAACTTGTTTCCTTAATTTGAATATTGATCAGAAAGAAATGTATGGCCCCTAAAAGTAATTTTTTTTTCTTATTCAGAGCAGCAGTGAGTAAAACTTAGAAGGTGATCTGGAGTATGTGTTCTAAATATTAGTTTGATAACTGAACCTACTGAAATTTTTTTGCCAGAATTTGAAAAACATCATACTATTATGTGAAGAACTTTGTTATTTGGAGATTTTTTTCCTCTTTTCTAGTGGTGACAAGCAGAAATGGTATGATGTATGTAACAAGCTTGTGGAACTATATAGTCAAGAAAAGAAATATTTAGAGGTAGGTCAAGTACTTTTCTCTCTTCTAAGAATTTTCTATTTGATCAGAATTATTTTTCATCAAGGAGTCCCCACTTTTGGGGACACAGACCACTTACGATCTTGTGGACTGCAACCAGCAGGAACTGATTTTAGCTCAGATTTCTTTTCCACTGTGTAAGACTTGGATGCAATCCATTAAACTGTCAGAAGGTAGCGAAGACACGGGCTGAAAGGGTGGAATATCATTCTCTTATATTTCTAGAAGTCAGGAATGGTCTCAAATGCACATTTACATGCAGTATATATGAGTCAGGTGTCCTTTGCCTTGCTTGGACAGTTCTAGGTGTCTGATTAACCCTTCACTGGTGTGGTGATCCCTTCCTAGACTGTCCCTGATGCTTCATTCCAAAGAATAGGGTGGAATATGTACATAACTTGTACTCAGTTGCCTGGGTCTTATGTACTGCAGTCCCAGCACGATAAGGCCGCTCAAGAACAACACAAACTTTGCAGAAATAATGATTACTCTTGCCAGTACCATGAGGTGGAGTTGTTAAATACCTGAGTGGTTCAACAGTAATATTTCTGGCACTCTCTTGTAATAATGTTAAGGAATGAATATTTTAGAAGTATGCTGTTCACTTTTTCTTTGATCTTTGAAAAGTTTGCTTTCTTACAAGGTGGTACATACTTGTCATACTTAGGTCATCTTCCCACCTTACTTCCAACAATGGAAAATGAAAAATTTTACACAGCATATAGCAACAGGTTCAAGACTATTAATTTTGTCCAAATCCGCTTTTTATACCAGTTTTGAAACTCAGTTCAATGCTAATGTGGAACAGGAAGCTGAAGTTAACCTTTGGAGCTTTATTTTTTCTTTTTAAGTTCTGTTGACTTTTCCACACGGGAATTTCAACTTGGGCTGCTGCTGCTGTTCTGTTTGTGTTGATCCTGTTGTGCTGTAGACCCAGTAAGGTTTATTGATTCAGAGTTTATTGAAGGACTGCTTAGGTCTATTTCTGCTGCTGATTTCCTCAGCAACTAGAGTCAGAATTCATACTCTTGATGTTCTCTACCTTATTTACTGTACCTTGAAGGTGGAGAGGTCCCACACAATGCTTTGGAGCTTGTTACTGCTTTAATCAGAAAGCAGGTAAATCTGGGTTTTTACTTTAAATGTTACTTTGTTGTCTATCCTAGTGTGGTAGAGTTGATTGTACTTACGTTGGACCTCCAGTTCTTTAAAGAGCAGCAACGTGATTTATTTGTTCCTGTTGACAGGTGGCTGAAACATGGCAGAAACTAATAGAAATGAAACAGGAGGGAGGTGCAGAAAAGGCAGAGCTTCATCAGCTTTGGAAGAAGATGATCCACTTACTGAAAGACAGTACAGGGAACCAGCATAATGAGACTGAACAGTTGGTAATGTTTCTCACTCCTCCTTCAGCTAGATACATATATATGTACAATGCAGTTGGGCCTCAGTTGAAGCCTGTTTTTCTGAATTGTCTCAATGTTCACTGGTACTAAGATTTTTTTGTAAATGAAAAGAATGTTAAAATAGAAAAAAATTAACATTAATATCAGAAATGGGTTTCAGATGCAGATCTACAGTACATTTTACTGCAGTTTTGAGTAAAGAGCCTGAACCTGGAAGGATGTGGCGCTGAAGGCAATGCACTATTCAGTATTTCACAGACAAGATGGGGGCAACTTTTTGGTTAGCCTGCTTGTTTGGAAGCCTCTTGTGCCTGTGTTCTCCAAAATAGAAGGAGTCAAGGGAAAAAAGACCAGATTTCTAGATCAGAGCAGAAAGAAGGGCTGGTAGCCAACTGTAGAGGATAGTAACCTAAATTTGTTCTTTAAATTGGGATTAGAATGTATATTGTTACAAATTTCGCCTTTCTTATGCCATCTTACGTTATGTAGCAGTATATTAGTGCTTCATCTTGTACTAGACAGTTAACATGCATTGGGTCTTGAGTAATGCTTCATGATACGGAACTTGCTTCATGAGTTTCTCTGTTCATAGTACTAGTGTAAACCTAAAGAGTAGGATCCAGATAATAAGTAACTATTCACTCAGCTATGAAAGGCTAGAACGCATGTCCTCTAAAGAGCAGATGAAAACTGGGTTTGTGTCTTGTTTGGAGAAGAGGCTGGAGCGACCTCTGCTGTCTGCAGTTTCCTGAAGAAGGGAAGCAGTAAGGGAGGTGCTAAGCTCTTCTCCCTGGGATCTAGTGAACTAGTATGGGAATGGTTCACAGCTGCACTGTGAATGGTTCGCAGGACTTGACATGTGTGAGCATTTCTTTATGAAAAGAGTGATCAGACATTGTAACTGCCTTCCTAGAAAGCCACTTGATGCCCCAAACTTGTCAGTGTTCACAAGGCATTTGGTCAATACCCTTAATAACAAGCTTTAGCTTTAGATCAGATCTGAAATAGTGAGGCATGTGCACTAAATAATTGTTGTGTCTTCTTTCCAACTGAAATATTCTGTTCTATGAAGATAACATTTCCCTAGAGTCATTGTTTTTTGCACTTCTCTTTATTTTCTTTTTATACAGCTTTTGACTGCATTTGAACATGCAGTGAACTCTGCTGACACTGTTCCTGGTGAAGACCACCAAAATCTTTACAAGGACTTTATCCAGTGCTTGTCAAAAGTAAGTTTATGGTAAGGTATCTTAATCAGTGAATAGATACAGTATTTCTCGTCTGGCAATTCACAAAAATAACTATTTACTTCTCTTCCTTTCAAGCTTCCTCATGAAGCAGCTAGGTTGAAAAAGGCCTGTAATGATATGATGACTTTGTATCCTACCATGAATTATCCTTTAGAAGTACTTTGCTTGCACTTTATAAATTCAGGTGAGTGGGATGGATTTAGGCATTTCTGGGTCTTAAGTTATTTCTTCTATAGTTAGTTTTGTGACAATCTGTTTACAAGTTTTTGTCCTTCACAATCCAATACAAGTAGACTTTACTTCTATGTTGCCTTTCTGGAAATGAAGGGTTTGGTTCTATGACATGCTGTTTCCTAGCTCTGTAACTAAGTATGACTGTAAATTGACAAAAACCTGTGAATTAAGTCCAACTCCGGCAATGTGTGTGGTGTCAAAGAAAGAATGCCTTACAAAACTTGAAAGCAGCCTCTCCAGACAAATGAAGGTTTACTTCTTAAGCTTATAAATAAAAATGGTGAGTGTTAACCAGTGCTCTAAGGCATAGGATGGGGTTAGGGTTAGGTTATACGCTTAGATTATACTTGACTCAGATTATCTCTTTTTGGCTGAAAAAAACCCAACCAAACATTTGTGGAACTTTCTTAAAAAGTGTCCTGTGTGAATATGTGATAAACAGATCTGTTTAGGTGTGTGTTCTAAGTAGAAAAGGAGAATCTTTGCTGGGGAAAAAACAAAACGGTGTGCTCACAAGTGCAGGGATCTGAGAGTATGCACTTGCTATTTTCAGTACGTCACTGAACATTGTAGTAGTGTTGGATACTTTCTCGTAATTTTCAAAGGTAGTGACTAGATTTTGGTACTTAATTTCATTTTTGAAGGTGTCAGAAGTATTAAAGCAAGGAAAAAAACTCTGGTTTATATAAACAGAAGTAACTTTCAGCTTAGGCAGAAAAATACCTTTTCCAGTTTTAAAGGTAGGCTTCATGGGATAATGTAGCAGCATAAAACAAAAGAGAATTTTTCACTTTTATTAGAAAAGATGAAGGCAAATGAGGCCCAGACTCTAAATTCTTAAAACATTTGAAAATGCTTAATGTTTTGGAAAAACAAGTAGAAACTAATTTTCAAAGGAAGAACTTGGCACAGTGACTGTATACCAATACTGTGACAACATCTCACCACCCCACAGGCTTCTTGGAGTGGAAAGGGTGCTGGTTATATTTTAGAAAGGCTGTTTCTTTATATCATTCCAACTATGTCTTAGTCCCTCATGGCTCACACTTGTTATCTTGTAACTCAGATGTATTGTTAAGCCCCCTTTACCAAATGCAAATCAAAGGCCACCATTATGTCACATGAATCAATAATTTTTCAAAGCAAATAATAGCCCAAGGGTTGTTGCTGAAAGTCACAGTTGTTCCTTTTAGCGCTGCCAAGACTACAATCACAGCTAAACACAAGTGTCAGAAGTTAGTGACATCAGCTAAGACTAAACAAGGACATTAAATTATATGTTTTCACAAGGCTTTTTTCAGCAAACTCATCAGAGCAGATTTGTAGGTACACAAGGTCTGCTCTAGAAGAAAATTTTGACAAGTGGGTACTCGGCTGGACTTACATAAGAAGCATATGAAGGAATTAGTTTTTATTAACAACGGAAGTATACTTATAATAATTTAATAAAAGTGGGTATTCAGATTTCAGATTGTCTTAATTTTGTTTGGGAGTAGTGAGTGTTTAGATTACTGCTTGTTTTTTGTGTTGTTTATGGGTTAGAGGGTGATAAGTACATAGTGTTTTTGGAAAATTACTTTGAACTCAAAGATCATTTATGTAGATAAGGTATACTGTTGCATTTTTAAAAATCTTAAACCCTATAAAATGTGTCTTTTTCTGAAACCAGGTACTTTGTCAGAAGAGGCCCTGCACTGTTTTTCTAGGATTTTTGAGATGGACACAAGTAGTGGTCCAGGCATCATTGGTTTTGGAATAAAATGCCTCCAAGAGAAGAAATACAAGGAGGCTGTGAAGAGTCTTACTGAAGGTAAATGTGTAATATGCGGTATGAGTAGTCTGTAACTTGAACACCAACTTTATTAATTAAAGTGAAATACTATCTTTTTTCACAGATATAAAATGTTTATACAGCGTAGTTAGGGAATCTTAGACTTGCATAGTACTTTGCTAGTTCCAAGACCAGCCTTTAAAAGAGCACTCACACTTTCTCTGATCGAATTTTTTTTAAATACAGCTTAAGTATAACATCTGTGAAGTCTGCCATTGGTATTGTAGTCAACTCTGTTGTGGTTTAATGTAAACGCTTTTTAATCTTGCTGTGATTGGGGAAATACCTGGATGAAACAACACATAAAGCAACAGCAATAAATGACGGAATTTATAAAGGGTAATGGAGCTTCTCTTATTGAGTCACTGCATTTCTTTGCCTGAACAAGGATGAATTTCCTTTGAAGTTACTTCATTTTAAGGTCTCTTTAACACTTGCATTGGGTAAACACTTATAGGGAGTATCTTAAAAGAAATACTCTGAGGGTTTTTTTTTATTGTTGTTTTACAGTAGCCATATTTGCTGAAGATTTAGCTTGCTCATCTGTAATTAACTTGCTTGTATTGAAATGGCAAAGCTCTCTGTAAAGTGTTCATAAGTTTGCTAGTGGGAAAATGAGACTCTTACCTTCACTGTGCTGGCTATAGCAGCTTATTTTGAATATTGTGTAAGTAACTATTTGGGATCTAAGTGCTCATGAGTCAGTCAGGCTATGCTGTGTTATCCTGCATCCACCTAGGTTTAGAATAAAATTGTTTCTGAAATTGAATTTTGGTACACTCTACAGTAGCTTACCCACAGTGAAATAATGGCTTGCTTAAAGTGTGAAGAAAAAGTTTCGTATGCTTAAGAGGAAAAAGTGCTCCATGGAAAGCAAATTCTTCTGGCTTAAATGCCCATTGTATGTTTTGAAAAAACATACATCCTGGTTTTGACTAAAGACAGTATTTAATTTTAATTAATGTTAATTTTTTTTCTATTTTTACTCTTGTAGCATTCTGCTTATGAAGGGAAAATGCTAAGGACAAGGCTCTTTGTATAATGTTTTAATGTATAAGACTAAGAAACTATTTCTTTCCCTATTAGCCAAGTGTTTGAATCTTAGGCATTGAAGTTTCTAGGCATTATAGTTAGATGAGAAAAATTCAGTTTTCTTGATGAATCTTCAAGGCAAGTTCATCCAGAAGTTTCAGTGAAACACTTACTATCACATTTTTTGCTGTCTTAAAGTTCTATAGGGCTTTTCTCGTTTCTAAGAAAACCTTTATAAAGCAGTCTACAGGTTTCTGATGTTTGATCAACAACAAAGTAAAGGACTTTCTTCTTTTTGTAACAAAAGTGCACTGTAAGCCAGTGTTGTGTATTTTCTTGGTTTACCCTTTTTTTTCAATATATGTATCATTATATGCAGAATTAAGCCTAACTGAAACCTACATGCATCTTCATTTTTGCCTTATTGCATGGAAGCCCATATGTCTAACACTGTCTAAAATAAGACTCAAAGAAAAAATTAACTCCAAATCTTGTTATCTGATTGATAATATGTTTTTGGTGGCATTATATGGTAATAGAGCATCTACCAGGTCCTGTGTCTTAGCAACCCTAAGCAATTTTGTTAATTGTCTTTTTTAAACTCTTGGCCAGGTTTGCAGAAGACTAACCAGTGTCCAGCAGCATGGTATTATTTAGCAGAAGCACAGGCGAAAATTCACAAACACAGAAATGCTGTCTTGTCCTGCAATCAAGGTAACTGCTTGCTAATTGAAAGAGCAGCTGCAGAGGTGCACTGCTTTATGTAGTCCAGCCAATGTGGCCTTTGTATTGTAGGTCTGAGTTAGCAGCAGACATAGTCCCTTGCTTTTTGCAGTCTCATTGGCTTGTGCTGCTTCTCTTGGTTTCTGACAGCTGAAAAGCATGTTATGCTGCCTAGTCTCAGGAAGAGAGGAAATGCTTGGCTAATTGGAACCAGAAAGCTGGTTAAAATCTAGAAGGTTTACGTGTTCTGATGTACTGCTTCAGCTGGTGGTTGACCAGTGCTACCAAACAATAGATAATTTCCTGAAACTGCTAGGGTAGATGTCACAAATATTTAGTCTGGTAGACTTTGTAGTTCAACCTGAAAGATAAGTTTTCAATCAAATTAGTGTAAAATGCGGAAATGATGCATAGGACAACTCCCTCTGAAGAAACCTCACCTATTGTAAAACTTCATCGGTACTAGCTGGGAATGAGGGCAGTTATTAGGATCTAGTGATGCATATCTAATCTGAACAGAGGTACTACCTGATGGTTATAAACGAAGGAGCATCCAAAGTAGACGTTTTGTGTGACAGGGACAAATGCAATGAAAAATTTCCCAAGAAGGACTTGAAGAGATAGAAGTATGCTGGACTTGAAGAGATAGAAGTATGCTGACCTGGCTGAACAGTCATGGAAAATAATTGACAGCAAGGGAAGGTATTTGCAAGAAAGGGAAATTCAAAAGACCTATGCATTTGTGTGGGAGAGATACGAAAACTGAACAAAATAGATAAAAAGAAATTTATTGGAGAAAGAGTAAAAATGAGGTAATTCTTTTCCCATCTTTCTCTACTTAATAATTGGCCAAGGATTATAAAGATGAAAATGGTGAAGTACTAAAGAATTTAAATAATTGCTTTCTTAAATTGTCTTGGCACTGAAATGCTTGGAAGTATATAGTATAGCTCTAACTTTTAAAAGGGTTGTAGGAAATTTCAGAGAAACCACTGACAAGTCTGCTATGTTTAATGGTTGATTTAGTTAAAACTGGAACAATAGAGAATTAAGGTAGAAAAAGTATTTTGGGGATAGACAGCATGGATTTTGTAATGTTGGGTTCTTTTGGTTTTTTAGTACCCTTTGAAGGAGCTTATGAACACATAGATAACAGAGATTTCCAGGTGGTAACTAATCTCTTACACGACTGTTAAAGAAACTAAGTCACCTTGGGTTAAGTCACATTTCCTCTTCTATGCTTTGTAGGCAAGTCAAATATTAGCAATTTTGGGGAAGGAAATGTTTAGTGAAACAGAGCATTAACATCCTTTAAGAACTTCAGCAGCATAATGAAATCAGTGTGCAGTTTTGGTACCCATAGACCCCATCGCAAAAAAAAAAATATTAGAAGTTAATTGACTAGTAAATAAGGATGATCAAGTATATGAAAAATGCAGCATATGAGAACAAGTAAATAGTCTGTCAAGTCCTTTCCAGCCTGGAGAAGAGAAATTTGTGACATCTGTGAAGGTGCAAATGATATGGAATATAAATAAAGTTTAAGTGGTTTTTTTTTCTTGTGTGAGGTCTGATTAGTACCAAATGCAACTAAAGTGGCAGACTCAGAACAAAGAAAGTAAGTTTTATTTCTCAATTCAGAGGCTAAGTTAGTAGATTCTTCTTTGCTAAAAGATGCTGTTCATGCAGAAATTTTCCTTTAGTCCAAAGAAGCTGTGGAAAGTTGGAGAGAATTCTGGAGAAGCATTGCTTTTTGCTTGGCCTGTCTTAGTGGCTGTATCAAATCAGACAAAAGTTCATCACACATGAAAATAAATACTATTAATTGAATTATGCAGGAACTTCTTGCCTTTGGAGAATCCTGAAGCTCAACAAAAATACCTTCATTCTCTGAAGTGAGATTATACTATGCATTGGAAAAGTAATCAGTACTGTGTAGAAAGGTACAAAGCAACATTTGTGCAAGCAAAAAATAAAATCCTTGATTTCAGTAATACTATTGTCTTTAAATACTGAAGTGTAAAATAACATGTTTGTTGAAAAGTCATTGTTTCTTTTGGAACTCAAATGGGAGAAAAGGTGGCATTCCATTTGTAAGGCCAGCAACTAGAAAGCAATCAATGTTGATGTGTCTGAGAGGACCTCCCTAAAATCGGCTTAGTTTTTAAACTTGAATGAATAGAAATTTTACAGGATAATTTCTTAAGTATGGGAGAGAGCAGTTCAAATGGTGCTGTATTAGACTGAAAAATTGTAATTAACAAGATTTTGAAAATGCTTGGAACAATGCTGCTCTTTGTAGTTTGTTTCTAGTTTTCCTTGAAAATGTTTTCTTTGTCAACAGCTATTGAGGGTCTTGGAATTTCCGAGGGTCCTAATCTTTGGTGGAAGAATCTTGTCCTTCAATTGAAAGCAGAGACTTTGATTAAAATAGCTGATGCTGATGCTGCAGAAGAAGCCCTTAAAGCACTTGAGCAGGTATTTTCATGAACTAAAATGATGGAGTTTTTTTACATTTAAAAAAGTACTCTCATCTTTCTGTACTCAAACTGTGTATTTCTATGCTTGCCTCCTTTCTACATTCTGTGTGGTTTAGACCATTCCTACCAGCTGTAGTGTAATCCAAACATTTCTTCCATCTCTGCTTTTTTAGGTTTTGCTGCAGCTCTTTTTCATTTGCAATTCTGATTTTAGAAGTTGTCACTTCTGATGTTGTCTGGTCTTGCTCACTGCTGCTGGGCTCGTGCAAGTTCTGTGGCTGTTGTTTACCTTAATTTGAATTGTTATAATCCTGCTTCCTATGTCCTTTGTTCACTTGTCATTAGTTATGAAGAACATGTTACTTTAAGATAGCTTAGCTAACCTTTAGCAGAAGTTGCTTCCCCTTTTATTTGTCTCACAGTTTCATTGTTGGTTGTTGTTCTTCATGATTCTGTACTTTTGTCCTTGCTTTCTACAATCCTATACTTGTTCTTTTTCAGCATTATTCTGTCTAAGTCTCCTCACGGGTAAGAGAGAAAACGTATAAATGTTTTCTCTTTATCTTCATGCTGTCTGCCTGTTTTTGACACCTTTGATTTCTGAGTATGGGGAGAGAATAAATTGATTGTGTTTATTACTTGGTTTTCTAGATTGTAGATGCAAGCAGTGACCCAGTGATTTCAGCTATCAGGGGTCAGGCTTATCTAAACAAAGGTTTAGTGGATGAGGCTTCTAAGGTTAGTGCTCTACCATTATTTCTGTAAGCTAAGTGCAATTCTTGGTTTCCTGGAAAAATAACTAGGCAAAAATTACATCCTTTCTCAGATTTCACAAGAGCTTCTGTTGTCCCACCCTGATCTGGCTCAGTCCCATGCTCTAGAGGGTTACATCCATTATTCCCAGAAGAACTATAAACAGGCTGAAAGAAGGTAGACTTTTTTTTCCTTTCCTCTAACAGGGAAATGTTATGGAGGAGTAGAATATAGAGTTTTGCAGCTTTTGAGAATTTATTTGCTCTGATCTGACCTGTGTTCCTTTCATTTAGTTTTCTAAATGCTATTGAAAGAAAGGCAGAAACTGCAGAGTATCATCAGTACCTGGGTCTCACTTACTGGTTCATGAGTGATGAGACAAAAAAAGACAAAGGAAAAGCACTCACTCAGTTCTTGAAGGTAAAACCTGCTTTAACTGTTCATGTAAGACAAATGTTTTCCTATATCAGAAAGCAAATATGGAAAATATGCTGACTGGAGTGACAGACTTGAATATTCTGCTTGTTACAATGTATAAGCCTCCAGACAGTTCAGCTGTGCAAAACGGCATTGTGCAAAGCTGTGCAGTTATCTGAAATTTCCGTGCCTTTTTTTCCTTCTTTTCACCTAATTCTTGAAGCCTTTGAATTAGCCAAACATAAGGGTGATTTCTTCAACCTTCTTTCTGTGAGGATTGGTATGTCAAGGCCTCTTGGTGACCAGCACAGATCTTTGAAGACATTTAGAAATGGGGAGGGCAGTATTTAGATTGGGAGGGAAGTGAGGAACAAAAAAAGCTGAGAGTGGTGTTAGAGATTCAATGTCTGTCCAAGGATTTAAATCTGTAAAACCCCACAATTTATATGCATTTCCTGATTTTTTGGTTTTTAGTGATTGTGGCTTTTACTCTGAACATAGGTTATAATGTAAATCCAAAAGATTTAGTGTGGTATCTGTATTGATAATAGAGGAGTATACAAAAAAAGACTATAGGCATTGTAAACTCACCATATAACTTTATGATAGGTTCTGGCAATTGAAATCATTGCATACTGTTTGCACTTTAGTTACAACAGAGTGCACTGGTGAATGTAGTTGAAGTGGACAAATGTTTTAGTTCTAAACCATTTTATGTGTTCCTTATTATTATTACTGACAAAGCTGTTTTCTGCTGTTTGGAGGTTATGGGTTTCTAAGTCTAAACAAATCTGCCAAGTGCATCTCAAAGGAACTTAAATTTTAGAAAAGGCTGCAGCTAACAGTGATGTAATAGGGTAAGAATATGATCATAATGGTTGAAACAGTACAATATTAAAATTATGGGATGTCAACTAGCACAACTAGTTGGTTAGTACTTCATGTGCAAAATGCTTTGTGTCATGAGGTGTGTAGCAGATTTTGCAGATACTTAAAACTCAGGTAATCTGTGTGATTTTAAAATAAAGTTTGACAACTCAGATGTATCACAAAAGGGGTTTAAAAAAGCCAATAAGCAGAGATTAAACAAGTAGTTATCACTGTACCTGTCTATCAGTATAGTCTTTCAAATTGCTGTCTTATGTTGTGTTCATATTTCCTTATAGGCTGCAAAATTGGACAGCTACTTGGGAAATGCCTTTTTTTATTTAGGTAACTACTACAGAGACATTGCTGGAGATAAAAGTAGAGCTCGTGGTTGCTATAAAAAGGCTTTTGAACTGGATGAAATGGATGAAGAATCTGGAACAGCAGCTGTAGACTTAAGTGTGGAACTTGGAGACATGGTACTGTACTTTCAGAATTTCACGTTACTGCTGTTTTGTTTTTCTGTTAATCATTCTCTTTGAGGAATCACTTCAGGTTTCCTTTGTATTTGAGAATAAGATCTGAAAATAGGTATTCTATTATTGCTTAGTAGCTTTCACAGTTAGACCTGCTTCAATTTTCTTCTCCAGTTCCAAACTAAATTTTTGTGGGGAGGAGGGTAGGAGGACCAAGCATAACATTGGAGTCATCACATCTGTGATTTGGATGAAGGATTTATTCAGCAGGAAACATGAAAAGGAGACTAGGGGATTTTCTGTATTTAAATTATGTCACCTCTTAAATTGTGTCATCGTCCACCTTGCTGCTTTCACGAAGAGCATACAAAGTTATCAGAACATTTAAAAAACAGTTCTTGTTTACTAATCTGGCATTTTTGGTGCTTTGTTAGGATACTGCTCTGTCAATCCTGAATGAGGTAACTGAAAAAGCGAGCCCTGGTACAGCAAAATGGGCGTGGCTTCATCGTGGACTTTACTACCTGAGAAGTGGTCAGCCGTCACAAGCAGTGGCTGAGTAAGAGAACTGGTGATTGGTTTAAGACCTTTTCTATAAATCCTAATGAAATGGTCTTTGATCACAGCAAGTTTTGAAATAAGTTAACTGATTATAGGATTGCTAGTATTAAACAATGGGAAATGGGTCTGAGTAAGCTGTGTCTCTCTTCTGTTCCAGAATTCTTGGAATGTAGTCTTGTTAGCATAGCAGTATTCTGTACTAACAATCCTGGTGGCAGGCATAAACAAGCCTTGTATAGCACTGAATAATGAGCCGGGGTTAGGTACAATGCCTAAACTTGTATACAAGTGCTCTGAAGATGGAAGCTTTATTATGCTGTGTTTAAAATTTGTGTAAAATTGTGCATTTGTATCCTGAGAGTATATAATACAAAGTTCAGTTTTCTGAGAGTATGTAATGCAAGGAAATACTTTTTGTTAAATTTTTATCACATTTTATTTAAGTAATTTTATATCTTGATACCTTCAGTTTGCAGGCAGCTCTCCGGGCTGATCCAAAGGATTCGGACTGCTGGGAGAGTCTAGGGGAGGCTTACTTAAACAGAGGTAGCTACTCAACAGCTCTGAAATCCTTCAGGAGAGCAAGTGAGCTGAACCCAGGGCTCATGTACAGCATTTATAGAGCTGCAGCACTTGAGCAGATTCTAGGCAAATATGAAAATGCTATAGCTACCTATCAACAAATTTTAAAGAAGACAGAAAACTATGTGCCTGCACTGAAAGGTAATATGTCTGAATTTAAAAGTGTTCACTCTTTCTCCCTCTACATACTGTAGTGCTTCAGTCTTTTGGAAGGGTTCTTAGTGTATTGAGGGTTTCCTGCATGGAAGGATAGGGTTAGATTTTGGGAACGTAGAACCATGTTATCCCCTGCATGAAGGCTAGTTTTTAGTAGCCCTCAAATATCTGAAGAACTCTTAAGTCCTGATGAATGGCATTACGATTATTTCTCATTCAAGTAAGTATGAAAGGTAATTAATCCTTAGCCTGCCAGGCCAAATGAGGAGAAGAATTGAAGACAGATAGAAGAAACCAGCTAACAGTGCTGCAGTTTCAGCTAAAACGCTGTCTCAACAGGCAATGGAATCAATCCGCCATTTCCAAGAGGCGGGCTTAAACTAATGTTTGGTTTCTGACTTCACTGACTTCCTCACTTCTTGTGTTAGCCTAGTGATCCAGAACACTGAGCTTCTTCGAGTAATGAAAAATAGCAGTAAATCCCAAGAGGTCTTGCAAGTGTTAGAGGTGGCAAGATGTAAAGATCTTCAATATATATATGGTTAGAAGGAGAGAGAAATGGGGCAACTGAAACTTATTCCTGGTGATGGAACTGTGATTCTGAAGTTACATAATATGGGGGTTACCTAAAATTTTAATAACGAGTGATTGTTCTGTTCACATTCTCGCCACCACTTAGTCTTCACTGATTCTCACCCCATATGTCTCTCTGAAACAGATGATGTTTGCTCCTTGATACAAGTATTTCATTGTGTGTAAGGCCTTTTGTTTTTTGGGTGAATCTAAACTGATTCTAGTAAGACTTCTGTCAGAAGTGTTGAGTTATTATTGGAACAGTAAGTTTTTCCTCCAAAAGAGTTAATCTGGTTGACACCTCTACCTCCTCCTGTATAACTTCATCGATTGGCATTTGCCAGACTAAAGTGACATGGCAACAGCTCCATGATGGAGTTGGAGGGTATTGTAGATCAACAATTCTACTAGTCATTAGGCAAGAAGGCCACAGCTGACTGCAGCAGCGGTTTGCAAAGGTCTTGTATAGAAGTGTGCAGGTGTGTATGGCTTTTTTAGTGTCTGTAGGTAACAGTCGACAACTTTACTTGGGATAAAATGCTTTGAGAATGCATAAGTAGACAGTATCAGGATTTCCCCCTACAGTTGCTGTTACACCTAAACTTTTCTTACATCTCCAAATCTTTCTTCATAATCTCTCTCATCCTGGCCTCTGTTTTCTAGATCCTACTTTGAGTCTCAAAACAGTCTTTGCCTTCTTAGAGGCTGTTTATGATGTTCAGTCTGGTGTGCTAACTTCTGTGGACCTTCTTAAAACTCTCTGAAGTTTTTTTTCTTTCCCATCAGTGTTTCCTTGCTACTGTTCTGGTGGGTTTATACAGTTTATAAGTTGAGTTGTTGGAAGCATTGTTTCCTAGTAGATGAGAGAATAACTATACTTGAATGCATCTTTTGAATGTGTTTTCTTTTTGTGTTAATAAACAATATGCTTATTCTGCCTCTGCTCTAGCATTATCTTCTAATGTATAACTTTGGGGAATAAAATAAGAGTTTGGTTTTAGATTATAGAGTGTCTTGACATCTGATAAGCTTATGATCTTGGGACTTCGGTATGGTCAAGACATACCTTTTGGCGCCAAGATTAAGATGCTTGCAAAACATAAGTTTGGTATAAGTACACGGTACGATAGCATGAGAACTTCAGAACTGTTAAAATAATACTGAGAATGAATGGTACTCATATCCAGTGACTTACTGCCAGATACAATCACTGCTGGTGCCAGCAAGATATAAACCAGTTACTAATTCCAAAATGCTAGAAATTGTGGCATTAAATTTCTTTTTAGCAGTGTAATTTATTTCCATTTGTGCTGGGTTGACCTTGTGTTCCAGGCAGCAGAGAGCACAGAAGCATATCTTGTCTCTTGGTCTACAAGTGTGGAGAGGAGAAAAGTTCGAATGTAGTGGGAGTTGAGATTAAGACACAAGCAGGGTCAATGTTGGTAACCAAAAGTGGAATTCACTATAACTGTATCTATCCCCTATTAAAGAGAAGAGAAAGGAGGAAATGAGAAAGTAGGAAAAAGCAAGGGATAGTCACCACCATAGGTCCAGTGGCATCCCATAGATCTGTTCCTCATCTGTCCTTCAGTGGAAGGGATCTCCATCTGGGTGTGTTGGGTACTTGCTTATATACAGGCTGGGTGGTGCACTTTATGATAGACTGTAGCAATGGCATGTTCACCACATAGTCTGTAGGTAGCAATGAAATGTTTACTGCATGTAGGCATTCATGTGATATACTTAGAGTCTATAGGTTAAAGCACTGGTATTCACATGATGTTTGCATGATATACCTTGTTTGTGCACAGAGTCTGCAGGTTGTGATTAACTGAACATCCTGTTTTTGCAACCACTGTCTAACTGCACGTCTTTCCAATGGAGCTTAGGCAATGGCAGAACAAATTGGTTTTTAGCAGTTCTCTATTTTTTTGACTGTTCTCTATACCTTGCTCAGACACCAGCTGCCTACCAAGCTTCTCTGTCACTCCCCTTCTCAGCAGAATGTTAGCAAGGGAGAAAATAAGATGGAAAAAAGTCTTGGGTCAAGATAAATGCAGTTTGATCAAGCAATAGCAAAGGCCATATGTGGAAGCACAGGAAAACAAAATTTATTCTCTACTTCCCATCAGCAGCCACTTCTCATGAAGTAGGACTTCAGTTTGCCTAGTGTTGCTCTAGAAAACAAATATAATAACAAATACCCCCTCACCTCTTCCACCTTTCTCTTAGCTTTTATGGCTGAACAGATGTGATATGGGATGGAATATCCCTTTTGTCATTGTGGGTCAGATGTCCTGGCTCTGTCTTCTCTCAAGATTTTGACCACCCCCAGCCTACTGCTGAAGTAGGGAATGTTTGAGAGACTGCTTTGATGCTGTTCCAAACACTGCTCATCGGCAGCCAAAACACTGGTGTGTCGTCACCAACTTTCCAACTACCTGTACATATGAGGTTTGCTGTGGGGAAAATTAACTTCGTCTCAGCCAGACCCAATGCACTATATGAAGTAAATAGGATTAAATAATGTTGGCTTGGAGTCTTCTTGAAAAAAGACTTCTTCTTTTGCCTACTGTGACATTCTTCGTTTTTTTTGTGTTTCAAGAATGAGTTTTGACATGTGTGAACTGCAAGTCAGTGTGTTTGTCAAAGACTTACCAATACAGAGCAGATTGTTCACGAGGGGTTTACTTACTATTTGATGACAAACCCAAAGCTTAAATGCAATGTTTTTTTATAATTAATTATGTTTATTTTAATATGCAAGTTATTCTGCAGTTGACAAGATAGATTAAAGTCTCTGTTGTCAGCAATGTGTGTCTTTGGATTTTGTGACAAGTTTATAATCTGTGCAGCATATTAATCTTTTTATAAAGCAGAACACTGAACAGGTTTTCACCGTCCCTCCCCACCTTATTTTTTAAGCATATCATAAAAGCATCTCTTTTCATAGAGGATATTTTGTCTTATTTTCAGGACTTGGTGAGTGCTATTTCATGTTGGCAAGATCAGCCCTTGATAACTATTTGGATAGGAAGGCTGTGGATTACATAGAGCAGGCTCTTGAATATTTTACCAGGTTAGTACTAAATATCCACTTATTTAATTTCGTCTAGGATTGTGCATTGACAGGCAGTAGAATAAGAGTTAAATGTTTGAGGTTTTTCAGTTAAACTGCATTGAATAGACCAGGGCTTCTAATCTAGAGCTAAGAATGTACTTATTGAAAATGGTTTGAATAATAAATTCTAAACATAGGCTTCTTAAATGAATGGTAATTACAAAGTGTTGGGGGTTTTCTGTCTAAAGATACAGAATCATTTTATTCTGTGTGAAGTGACACAGTTCTCTTCAGCCATCCTCCTGATATATGGGTCTGGAAGGAGGGGTTTCCTACCAAAAATAGTGTATAAGAGGAAAATATTCCTTGCCTCAATCTTTTTGTTATGCATTTCATATGAAATGTTTTAGTGTCCTAAAAAAGTTGTGGAATAACTGCTGTTAGAAAAGAAGATCCATCAGGTTTCTGTAGATGAGTCATGTCTTGTAATATGACATGATAGTTCTCTAAAAGGCAAGAGTGTGTGTAGTCAGCTGACATGTTGATAAATAATGGCTAATTTTTAGAATTTTTGTCCCAACAATGTTGAAATATATTGACATTTTATTGTATCTTTTTTTCACTTATTTTATTTTTTGGTTCTGACCGTTTAGACCTATAGCTTGAATAGGAAGAAAGTGAATTAAAAAAAAAATAGCTCATTGATGAATTGCATTTGAGTTTGTGCCACTCTTCAAAGTGGCGAACTTTTCTTCAGAACAGTGCCTGAATGGGTGTTATGTGGGTTCTCTGTATAATTAATACAGGGCAATAAAGCACCGTCCTGATATATCTTGCCTCTGGAAACTCTTTGGAGATACTTGTACTAGCGTGCATGTTATTTCACCAAGCAAAGTGCATGTTCAAGTACTAGGATCCCTTCTTTGGGGAAAAATGGGGGAAAATGCAGACAAACAGATGTTGAAGAAACATGATCTGCTCATACTGGGAGGAAGGTAATACTTTTTTTATTATCAAGAGCTTCTGTGCACTTTGAGACTCAAATAGAGTCTCAGATATTCTATACTATTTAATTTCTAGAAAATGAAAGGCATGCTGATCTGTTGACATCTGCATAGTGGGTAAATAGAGTCATGTGTTTCTTTCAAGTTACACTACTTATTTCAGGATATGTTTTGTGTATTGCCTCATTGGCTGTCAGCACTTGCTCTTCTCCTCATTTCTGTCTCCAGAGCATGACTACATCCTCCATACTATCCCACAAATCATGCATCTCTAAATGGAGTGATTGCAGTATTTGCTAACTAATTCTTCCAGGACAACTGAAGTCCAAGATAAGACTTCTAGCTTTCTATCTGTACTTGTTTCCTGTAAAAAAGTCATAAGTTCAGAGGTTTGGATTATGTTGGAAGAGGGAATGCTTGTTTCAAAGTTCATGATCTAGGAAATATTTGCAGTACTTCTGCAGCCTCTTCTGTGACTTCCTCTGAGCTTTTTGCAACTGGATGTGTAAGGCAAAGGAACGCAGCTGCGTAGTGAATCTCAAACAGTATCTCTAAAGTCTCTCTAAAACAGTATCTCTAAAGTCAGATACTTTCTAGGGGAAGTCTGATGAGCTGTAAAAATGACTGATACTTAAGTAAAAGCATGTATAATGTAACTGACAGAGCTTTTATTTAATGCACACCTACATAACCACACCTGTGGCTTCACAAAGTGGTGGGTACTACAGACTGCCTTTAGACCAGAATAGATTCTGTGACGTTAAGTGTCGGAATGAAAATGTTGTTTTTTACTTTCCATTCTTGTCTGGTGTTTTGCTTGTTTAGATTTTTAAGCACTCTTTTGAATGTTCTTTCTGCTTTCTGCTCTTTATGTAGAGACTTGGAGTAATTGATTCTGTGATTCATGTTCCTGTAGGTGTTATGGCAGAGCTTTAAAATTGATGCCTTTGCCTAGCATATGGTGTGATCTTGGAATAAATTATTATCGACAAGCAGAGCACCTCACAGCAGTGGGCACTGACATGAATGAGATCAGTGAACTGCTAGAGAAGTCTTTGCAGGTATTGCTTTTCTTGGTGCATCCTTTAAACTGATGTTCATACTGGTCTGCATACTCTATCTGTCCACAATAAGACCTTTATCTCTGAATAAGTCTGTAAAGTCCTACTTTTTGCTCTCCTAATAATTAAAATTCACGTCTAATTTTCTTCCAGTGTCTCAAAAAAGCTGTAAGACTTGACAGCAATAATCATCATTATTGGAATGCACTTGGTGTAGTTGCTTCTTGTAGTGGTAAGTCTTCCACAACAGACCTAGCTTCGTACTATCCTAAATTGGAAGGCAACTTAACTAATGGTATTTTGAAATTAAGTTAGACCTAGCTCTCCTTTTTTCTTTTTCCCCACAGCTATTGGGAATTATGCCCTTGCTCAACATTCATTCATCAAATCTATTCAAGTTGAGAAAATTGTAAGTGCTGTAGTCAATTTCCATCCGTTTCAAGTGGGCATTTAAAACTTTTCCCCTAATATAGTGTTACTTTAGCATAGTGGTTTTAGCTTTATTTTTTCTATCTAGAATATTGTTGCCTGGACCAACCTGGGGGTTCTGTATCTGGTAACTGGAAACATTGAGGTAATCTATTTCCCATCCTCAAATATAATTTCCCTTTCCATTTTTGGTTGTTTGTTTTTTTTTTTTTTTAGGGGTGTATATGGGGTTGGGAGTGTGGGGAAACTGAGAAGTCCCTTTTAAATTCAAGAAATGTATCTTCTTCAAAAGAAATTAAATTGGCACCCACGCTTTACTTGAGAAATGCAAATTAATTAATTTTTTGTTCTGGAGGGGATAAAGCTAAGTGAACTGTGAACTTCTGCTGAATTGATGAGGTTGCTTTCCGAAAAGCTGGGTGGAATGAAAACTTACTGGAAGGACTGAGAAGTTGTTGGTCAAACCAGAGGACGCCAGGTTTGACCAAAAACTTTTAGTTGTAGGTCAGAGACTGAACTTTCAGTGTTTGAGTTCCCATAAGTATTTACTTTCTGCTCATTGGCAGATGTATGATTTACTGTGACACTCTAACCTTATGGAGTTTCTTTGGAGAAAAATTAGAGTATATCTTAGGGAAGCTTGGAGCTCTCATGCAACTAAAGTACATCCTGTTCTATTTGCTGGTTAGAATTAAAGAAATTCTGTTTCACTGAAAATCCAATGGTCAGAAATCTTTTAATAAAAATAACTTGACACTACAGACTGCTTGCTGATGAGACTACTAATACATTGTTCACCTTGTGTCAAATTGAGGGAGGAACTTAAGCATATGCAGTCAGGAGGGAAATGACTTTTGGGGGATAATCAATTTTATTCTTTTGAAAATGTGTTTGTTTAACTGCTTGCTTTATGGAAAAGCAAATTTTCAAAACTGGATCCCCTCCAAAAGTCGTATTTTTAAATATTTATTTTTCCAAGGGTTAATTTAGCTTCTGAACACTTTTGGTGTTATGAGAAGGTTTGGAAGGGAGGGTAGTAATGTTTTTTAATATTTTTTAAATTTTAGTTAAAAGTAAACTTGGTTTATTTCTCTGGGTAATGCATTGTTCTGTGTGGCGCAGCAGATGTTTTAATAGTGACCTAATTTGGTCTATTAAATCTTCTAATACCTGTTAATATTAATACCTGTGTTCTCAGAAATACTCTGTTACCATGCCAGACAGTTCAATAGCACTGTTATCTTTGTTTTACAGCAAGCTCATGAAGCCTTCAAGGTAGCCCAGTCTCTGGAGCCTTCTTACTTGCTGTGTTGGATTGGACAGGTAGGATGAAAAGTCAGAAAACTGTGTGCCAAACCCAGTTGTCAGAGAGCGGATTTAAATTTCATCCTAATAATTGGCACTTATTCATGTTCCTAAATATTGTTTGATGTTAAAGGGAATTCATACTTCCTTGAAGGTGGATAGGACCATTTGTTTCCATAGTGATGATGCAGTGGAAGCTATATTCATCAGTTACATTTGCATAAGGGCTGATGTTGTGAGTTCACTAAGAAATTATCAACAAAACAATCACTGTGCTCTGAGGCTTTTTATTGACAACTGTCAATAAAGCACTGTCTTCATAAGGTGATAGGTATTTAAGCTTCAGCTGTACTAACTAGCTGTACTGCCTAACTCTCGTCTCAGCTCTCCCTTTCTAACACCACTGTTAGAATGAGTAAGCTTCTAAAGTAAGTGGGACAAAGCACTTCTCACTTTTCTGGGAAGTTCCTTTCTCTCCGACCATTGAGTGTTGATGTGCTCCTGCTGGTATCTCAGCCATCTGTGAGTAGTTGAGGTACTTGTGACTCATACTTTATGGTCACTATATGAGCACTTAATAATCCCATGCTGCTGACCTGCCAATGATACTCTAATTGAAACTGGATTCTAGAAAAGAACTAGCACCATAGCTGTTCTAAGTGGTTCTAACACACGTAAGTCTGTCCTGAAGAATGTAGAGAAGCAGCAGAAGACTTTAAATTACTGATACCATTGGCACTGCTTGTGCCTCTTTTAATTGCGTTCATTTTATTTCTAAAGTAAATCTTCCTTGAAGAGTATGAAGAAAAGAGTCTTTTCGTTGAATGTTTAAGATATGCCTGACATAACGTATACTGAGTGTTCTGTCAACGTCATGATTTTTAAAGTACCTGACTTCAACTCTTGCTTCTCTATAGGCTCTTATTGCAGAGACAGTAGGCAGCTATGATACTATGGATCTCTTCAGGCACACAACTGAACTCAATATGCATGTGAGTATAACAGTTGTATTGTTCTGAAGTTTTTGTATATCCAATCTCTCTACTTAGAAGATTCAATTTTTTAAAAATAGTCACGTCTTCAATAGTGAAACTGTTACAGTCATGTTTCAAATGAGATTGTCTTACTTCCATGTTGTTCCTGGCTTATGCTGGCATGGTATAGCAGGCAGTTACTGTATTTAAATGCTCTAGTCCCAATGGTCCGAGAAATTAATTCCGTAAGTCATGAAAAAACATTCTTCACATTCCCACAGAATTGGACATAAATCAAAGGTATATTTTATTATAATATATACTATATTTATAAGTATTTCAGGAGACAGCAAGGACCCTGAATTCTAAGAAGGTGGAGGACTTACCCTCATAGATTTTTTTTGTTGTCATCCCTACAGTGATGCACCAAGTTGTATGAAAATGTGAGAATTCACTGTGCCCAAAGGTCAAGCTAAAAGTATGTGTGCAGTAATTTAGTTTGGTGTTTTCCTCTTAACAGTGATGCAGATTTTTGGCCAAAAGTCACCCTAAACCACAGAATTGTTATTACAGTCTGATTATTTTGCTGTATCTTGACCAGGTTTATTGACTCCTGTTTTGGGGGGTGTTTGTTTCTTGAGGCTGAGGGAGCAAAAGGCTATGCCCACTGGGTATGTTCAACACTGCAGGACAAAGCCAACAGAAACACTGAACTATATCTGTACAACGTTGTTCAAATGAATGCTATTCCAGCAGCTCAGGTGGCCTTGACCAAATATACAGGTAGGTAATTTAAATACCTCTTTAACCTGTCATGCCTAACAGATACATTCAGAATGAACAGATAAACTAGTACTAGTATCTGGACAAGAGAGACTGGCTGAATTGAGGAGGGGCTTTTGAGCTGTAAAGTAATAAAAACCGGG